>CM042182.1:31720298-31722798 GCA_023376005.1 Doryteuthis pealeii | reverse complement strand
ATTAATAAAAATTGTTTACTTGAATATGAGCAAGAAATCTCAGAAAAATCTTAAAGATAAATCCGATTAACAAGAAAAATAACTATAATTTTATTCTATACTTTCTATCATACTAAATAATAAAGTAAAAAATTACAAACAGACGGTGTAATATGTAAAAATGATGGAAGAGTTAGTTTCAAAGTTGTTTTTATGTCAATCTATTACCCCTCCGCAAAACTTTTTATTGCATCTTATTCTTTCAACACCCTTTCAATTAATATTTATCATAGTAAACTTAATACTAGCACCCGAGGGTGATATTATATTGCTAGTATTTTTAACCGATTACTATCTTAAGTTTGTCCTATATTTAATTTTTTAATCATAAGCCATACTTGAAATGCAGCCATATTATGTATGATCTAGAGGAAAAAATAAAGTAATTTTTTAATAATAAAAAAAACTTAGAAAAGCGTGAGAATATTACATTTTTCAAGCGCAGACTATATATATGAGTCTCCTCTTGGATGAAGAGAGAGTCATTGGTCAATTTGGGTACTTATTTTGACGAAAAGCAAATTACTATCATCACAATCATCTCAAGATCGATTATATCGTTGAAACTGATAGTTATGCTTTAAGTGTTTGTGACGACTTTACACATAAGTTGTTTTTTATAAACCATTTTAATCATCGCCTTATTCGAACTATGCTATCATCTATCTATTCTTCTATCTATTATCTATCTCCCCCCCTCTCTCTCTTCTCTGTCGTGTCTGTTCTGTCGTCTGTCTCTCTTCTCTCTCTCTCTCTCTCTATACTAATTATATATATATTATATAATAATAATATTACTATAGTGTAATTGTGTTGACCAGTTACTGCGCGCAACAACCTTTATGCAGCCCATAAACACTCTCACACATTCAATTACCTTACATACACACACACATCATTTTATCCAATCATCGCCCACTCCCGTGGTCATTTAATTTTTTGGATTTTTTCGATTTTCATTCTACATTTTAAATCTTCACCTGAATAGATTTGCTTTCACATAGAACCAATTATGGTATTGTATTGTCCTTTGTCACCTAAAAATTAGTATGTGTAAACCTTTATATATTTATCTTATTTAGATATATATATATAATATTATATATATATATATATATTGGGAGATAGAGCTTATTAGAGAGTCATACCTAATTTTGTGATAAGTAATAATTAATAAAATTAATATTAGGCGGGCATATTAATTATAATTTAATTAACTTTCAAAATTAGTTACGACTTCAAAATCAGTATCAATTCCCCAAAATTGTCGCTAAAAAAAGCCCTTTATCTAACACACCGCGGTGTATTTATTCTCATATATATATATATATATATATATATATATATAATATATATATTATATATATATATATATATCAAAAGTCCAGAGAAGAAATCTTTCTTACGACACAAGAGTTTTATTTTAAAAAAACCTAATATAATATATATATATATATATATATATATATATAAAATTCCCCCTCCTATTCGACCACAAAACTGACCTAATGACCTAATGACAAACATCACTCCCCTCCTCCTTATCACCCCCTGGAATCAAAAACCCTCCAATACCATGAACGTTACCCCCTCTCCCAACCAACCCCTACCCCATCTAACACCTAGCATCTTCCTAGCTTCCTCTAAACTCTCCCCCACACTTTATATCATGTCATTCTCATTCCTCAATTCTTCCCTAACCTCCCTAGCCTTCAATTCCGCTACTACTCACTTTCTCGTCTAAACAAATAAATGTACGTAATTTTGCTTTGAATAAAAGTCAGATGACTGAAGAAGTCCTTCGCGTTTAGTAAGGACGAAATATTTTTTCCCCTCTCACACTTGATTGGGTGATTGATTTTGTTCACTTTCCTTTTACCTTACCTAATATATATATATATATATATATATATATATATATATAATATATATATATAACCTACCTCATATATATATTATATATATATATATATATATATATATATATATATATATATATATTGTTTGGAGGTTGAATTGAAGGCTATCCCAATGCAAGTGTAAAGAAAAAAAATAAGGTAAAAATGGTGTTGTTTGTAACAAATCACAGGTTAACAAACAACACCATTGTTACCTTATTTTTTCTTTACACCTGCATTGTAATAGCCTTCGAATTCAACCTCCAAACCAATATATACACAATGCTTCAAAAAAATTATAAAAACCCTTATATATATATATATATATATATATATATATATATATATATATATTATGTGTTGTGTGTGTGTGTGTGTGTGTGCGTGTGTGTCTTTCAAAACCGTTTATCCCAGCTTTTCAAACAATTCTTAAAGCGCTAATTTTCCATGCAAGACACTTGTTAAAACAAACTGATCAACTAAAAACTATCACAGTCTCCTAATCATTCTGTGATAAATGTTACTTTTCCTTATATCAACAAAAGCCCTGAAGAAGGTTTACT
>CM042182.1:31712798-31715298 GCA_023376005.1 Doryteuthis pealeii | reverse complement strand
AAAAAGAAGGTATTTTTTTTTAACTGTTCATGTACTTTGGTGCACCGTCTGTTTAAAAACAAACAAAAAAAAAACAAAGTAAATAATAATTATTTTTTATAAAATAAAATAATTATTAATCACTCACAAATTGTCTTAATGACTAATATTTTTTTTATATTTTTATTGAAAGAAAACATTCTGTGTTTTTTCCCTTGAAGTATTTCTTTTTCTTGGAGAGTCAATTGCCTGGTCACTCAGGATCCACGCGACTAGCGAGTGTCTTGAAAATATTGACAGACACTTCGTGACAACAAGTTTCACGTGAGGAGAGATAATTTCACGCACAATTTATATATGCTGAAGGTTTTTTGACTTCGAATTTTTGGCTTGCTAAGAATTTCTCCAGCAACTATCGTTCAGTAATGGGATCAAGAACACTGTGGGCGTAATCTTGATTCATAATCCTATCATTCGATTTACATTCTTCGATAGAGGATTTATGTTGTTTTAACGAGCGTTATAATATATATATATATATATATATATATATATATATATATATATATATATATTTCTCTGAATGTTTGGGATGAGGTTTGATCATTAGTATTATCTGCATTATTCGGACTATTGTCCCCATCTTCATTGTTATTTGTACAACGTTTCGGTCGATATGCCCTCCGGCCTTCTTCAGGTATTTCTTGTCGGACTCGGGAACCTTCTCGGACTCGGGAACCTTCTTTTCAAACCCGGGAACTTTCTTGTCGTAATCGGGAGCCATCAGCAGTGATGAAGTATACCAGAAGAAAATGGACAGCTTAAGAGAGACCCTCCGTCGTAACAATTATCCTGAGAGCATAACATCGGCTATGAGAAATCTGGATCGCAGGACAGAGGATGATACCCGAAAACTCATCACAGTCTGTCTGCCCGAAAAGAAGGTTCCCGAGTCCGAGAAGGTTCCCGAGTCTGACAAGAAATACCTGAAGAGGGCCGGAGGGCATAACGGCCGAAAAGTTGTACAAATAACAATGAAGATAGGGACAATAGTCCGAATAACGCAGATAATACTAATATATATATATAATATATATATATATATATATATATATATATATATATATATATGAGGCACTGCCAAAGTTTATTTAGTATCAAAAATTTTATAATTAACCACCAGAGTTAATTATAAAATCCATTCATTGATAAATCAACAGTGAAAATTTCATTAAAATCGAATAATTCCCCGTTTTTTTTTTGGTTTTTTTTTTTTAAATCGGGGTCTAAATTTATTGTGTAAAATACTGATTTTACGTCATCTTAGCTCGTTTTTATGGCCATCTTGAACGAAATTGACCGTAAAAATGTATTAGAAATAAATTACATGTGTAATATTATTATTATTATTTTTTATTTTTTTTTTTACTTATGTTACCTCTTTTCGAATAAGACAAAAATTTGACCTTAGATAAATTTGACCTTAGATTTGATTAATTTCAATTCGTTTTCAAAAGGAAAATGAGTCAAGCAGACTCTATATATAATATATATATATATATATATATATATATATATATATATAATATATATATATATATATATATGAAAAATAGATGGAAATTAATCCGACAGTATGAAATTTAACATTTTGAAAAAACATATGATGTATGTTATGTAATTGCTGACAGATCTGTTTCGACCAAATCGATAAGTTGGTCTTCATCAACGAGCGACATAGACGGGAAGAAAGATATCCGTTAAAAAGACTGTTTACAAAAAACGAACGCTGAATTCAACCGCTGAAAATTTTTGAAAAATGCGTGATCTGTTTTAAAAATAAAATAAATTTTATTTTTAATTTTTAAAAATCAGAAGCATTAACGGATATCTCTCTTCCCGTCTATGTCGCTCGTTGATGAAGACCAACTTATCGATTTGGTCGAAACAGATCTGTCAGCAATTACATAACAAACATCATATGTTTTTTCAAAATGTTAAAAATATATATATATATATATATATATATATATATATATGGGGAATAAGTCCTTAATTGAAGTCACACCTAACTGAAATTTAATTCGTTGATAATTAATAAAGTAGGCGAGCATATTTGTTTAAATGTAGAGGCGTAAACAAATCGAGAAAAGTCGATCTCTGTATGTACATTTCGGCATATTATGCCTCAACAGCAGAGCTATAGACAGAAGACTGCTCCGTGTGTGATTCGAACCCTGACTGCCAGGATGACAGGCGGGGACTCTAACCATTAAACTAGCTGGTTTTTCCAATTTTCTCGTTTGCTTTTAAACTGGTATATAATACATTTTTGTGTGACTTTCTGCACGACACTATGAAAGTAAAGAGTCCCCGCCTGTCAGCCTGGCAGTCGGTGTTCGAATCCTACACAGAGCAGTCTCCTGTCTATAGCTCTGCTGATGAGGCATAATATACCGAAATGTACATACAGAGATCGACTTTTTCTCAATTTGTTTACGCCTTTACATTTAAACAGATA
>CM042182.1:31697798-31710298 GCA_023376005.1 Doryteuthis pealeii | reverse complement strand
GCTACCATGGTTCCATCCTTATTATTATGGGTAGCCACCCAGGACCAACAGGTGGCTCCATTGTGGGGATTCTTTCCATTACAGGGGTGCAGTCGGCGTATACTCCACCCAAGAGGGTTGTGAGGCGGGGGAGGGCTACTACGTCACACCATTCTCCGTGGCTTTTAAGACCCTGGTATGATGCACCGGTTGCACTATTTTCAGTTGTTTTTGCATTACGCTTCGGTGCATATGGCATAAACAAGACATTCTATTTTCAAACCGTATAAATATTTATGTAAGCGCACGCGGCGTAACGTTTATCTCAATGGACGCGTCAACCCTATTCAAGACCTGGACGCGGTTGTTTGCGTTTCGCTTCGCGCTAATGCCTCTAGTATAGGCATCGATCCATTTTTACCCCCCCCCCCACCGCTCCAAAATAAGTAATAGCAAGGATGGGCTGAGTGCTCTATACTTTTAGGTAAGGTAACTTTTCTAGAAGCGAAACAATGCATTCCTAAAATATCATTTGATTTTTACGGCATTTCAACCCGCCTAGGGTTATTTTAGGTACTAATGCAGAATAGCGTGCAAGAGATAATTGTTAAGTTTTTGTGACGGAGAACGAAAAAAAGCAAGACTTTGTCTTGCCTGCCGGGATCGAACCCGCGTCCTCCCGCATGCAAAAACAAATGCGATTTAGGCACTGGATGGACGCGAGGTGCAATTCAGGTGCCCCAATGTTGGCGCCTACACGCGTCCATCCGAATGCACGTGAATTGTGCGTTGCACGGACGCGAGGTTCGACTGATCTGCCCGGATGTTGGGGGAGTGTGCCCATAAAAAAACAAGTGAGTGGAGCGCTGGGGAGTGAGCAGAAGCAGTTGACCGACGCGAGACGGCAGTCAGCGACGAAGCGTTTTGTGAACAACAAAGAAATTGATTTTTATTCAACAAAGTTTTTAAGGGCCATCCTTGGCCAGTAGATTCTTGGTAAAGAGTACTCTGATAATGATTCCTTTGGTAATCCTCTCAGGTAGAGAATCCTAGGTTCCTTGGTCAATGGTCGCAAGTATACTGAGAAAAAATCAGTGCTTAAGTAATGTATCAGCCACGCAGTATGGCCAGCGATTGGCTTAGGAATAGACGACATGATCTCGCCTAGTCTATAAGTCTAGGCGGGGAACTAGGGCACACCTTATATCTAAAAATGTGTGGAGGCGCGTGGTCTAATGGTTGGAGTCGTAGGAAATGGACTCGTCAACGCGAGTTCAATTCCTGAACGAAGCTGTTGGAATTTCACATGGCGCTAATACCCTTGGGAAAGATATGAATCCAATTCTCCCTCCAGCTATGGGTAAATAGCTGGGCAGACTGGACTCTTTAGCCATGGCTAGGTAACCAGTCTAGGAGAAGGAAAACTCTGAATTCAAACCTGTTAAACTCCGCTTAAGATATTGACCTTGTGTCGCATCCTGCTCGTGCGGAGGGGTTGGTAAATATATATATCTATTAATTTCCAACAATAATATCATTAGATTAAGAGCGTCCGCCCAGGAATCACAAGGATCCTGGTTCAATACCGGCCTTCGCCAACTCAGCGTATGAATAGCACTGGCATCTGGACGGTAAAGTAAGGAGCTGATTGTAGGTGTGGCGTTCCACCTCAGACACAAAAACAATCTCCTTGCACTATCAATAGGGAAAAGAGGATAGACTCCCTCGCTTTCTAGTTGATACAGACTTTAGGCAACCCTGGCGACTCTACTCATTTTACGTTGAAGTTTCAATCCTGGCCAAGGGCGATAGTATAACGTGGCCCTGTAGCACTGCACTGCACTGGCCACTGCGCTAAGAAAGCGTTTACAAGGCAAGCCGACTTTTAGTACGGGATGCAATACGTCGGCATTTGCTTACCGACAAAAATTCCTAGCAGTTCGTGTTTGGACCTCGCTTTTTCTGTGGTCAGGGATATCTCGTTACGGTCGGCAGAGGAGAGAATGTTAGTGGACAAGCGTCGTCGACACGGTCAATTGATTTAAGTCAAATCTTTATATACATATATTATATGTGCTTGGCTATCGTCTTGGCTTGGGGTAAACTACTATTTGTTTGTTTACATCTAATAGCTGGACCATCACATTCATTCACAAACTTTTCGTAGTGACAAAACGTAGTAAACGTAGTAAACAGGAGTTTATTTTCTCTTCAACTAATTTATTATCTCAGGCAGTTTCTTTTTCGAGAGAGAGGAGAATCTTATTCGCTTAGTTTCCTATAACTAGCTTAAGTTGGCTTGGTATTCTTTGTTAAGTACGGCTTAATTAAACTCGTTCTCTACCGGTACCCCAGCTCGACTCCTTTCAGACTGATTCCCTCAGCTCAACCTTTCCCAGACTCAACTCTCCCCACACTCAACTAACTAGACTTCTCAGGGAAGGTGCTTAAATACTTTTTCGCTTAGAATTTTCCAGAATAGAGAGGCTTCTCGAAGGTTCTTCAGCATTCCGAAACACGTGTTAAACCTCACGATCACTCCGACGAGTCAAATCAAACTCTGAATTCAAACCTGTTGAATTCCGCTTAAGAAATTGACTTTGTGTCGCATCCTGCTCGTGCGGAGGGGTTGGTAAATATATTTACGCTAAGTTTTGCGAAGACGGGTATCGATCTAGGAAACTTGTGGTTTCTAGCCGAACGCTCTACCGACTGAGCTAACTCGGCCCCGTGATAATGAATATATATATATATATATTTACTCTGCCGTTAATGGTTTTATTTTCGTAGTTTCCCCCGGACATACATACACACAATTGCCCTTTATACATACTAGCAAATATATGCACCCTCCGGGTGCAAGTATTTAAGTTTTAATGTAATAAAATATTGTATTAAATTAGAAAGGCTAATGGAACTAAATAAGAATACAGATAAAAGATTTGAAACAGAGGGGGAATAATAAAAGATTTGAAAATGAGGGAGTATGATAAAAAATGGAACAACTGAAACTTACTCTTCCAACACTCTCATCTTTCATTTTTATTTTTTCTAATTTAAGTAATTAGTTAAAAGAGGAAGTAAAGAATAAAATGACAGTTATTTTTTCTTGTTAACGGCTTTCATTTAAGATTCATTGAAGAGATTTTTGCTTATATTCATTAAAATAAAACCAAACAGTTAGAAATCAATAATACTAAGCACATATTTATTAAATTCGATTTTTAGTATTAATATGCAAATTAGCCTTTCCATTCACACTGTAAACCGCTATTTTGTTGTGTATATAAATATAATTGCATGTTGTCAGTATGTAGACATAGTTAACAGTATTAATAATGTAAGACAATTTTATTAATAATTGAGGTTTAGATAAAAAATAAAATCATGGAGAATGTGATGTCAATAACTAAGAAAATTGTGACTTGAGTAGGAATATAGTTTCGGTTACAGACAGAAAAACACACAATCTCCATTATAATAAGATATAGATGATTTTGGACAGGTGTGTGTGGATTGCTTCCCTATCTACTTTTAATATGACCGAAATATATACTTTTTATTATTAAGCCTGAAGGGAAGTTCACTTATGGTGTTTCAAGGGCGCACTTGTGAATGACAATCATCTGTGGCCGGGGTTGTAATAAATATATCACCCTGCTTCATGGGAACATCCGCCCAACCTGTATTGTCACATCATAAATTAAGGGGCAGAGTTAGGGCCATGAATCCTGAAGCACCCTTAACGTGGAATGCCAAATGTGTTGAATATTTAATTCCCACACACAGGTATGCGAATTATATATATATATATATTATATATATATATATATATATATATATATATATATATATAGGAAAAGTTGACTTACCGGTGAATTTGGTCACGTTGGTTAGTAAGTATAGAATTCAGGGGGGTAAGTCAGCGATATAACAAATACAAAGTGCTCAATACTAAGTAGAGCAAATTTATTATAAAATAGGTACAAGAGATAACCTACTCGAGTTTCACCATAAGGATCTTCAGGGTTAAATCCACTGAGTTAATCGAAACATCGATGTCTCGATGCCGCGCTGAAACCATTCCAGGGACAATGACCAATAGGGGCAGTTGGCGAAAGAGAATAATGATGACATCAATCAACTCTGTGCGGATTCAGGATGCCGCGCAAAAGACATGCCAGGGACGGCTATGAGATGAATATTATTAAAACGGTGAAAACATGGATCGTAAAAAATAAACAGAGGAAAGGAAAATAGTTTTCTAATGTTGCAGAATCTATGGTAGCATAGATTATTGACAACACTGTGTAGGGAAAATGAAAATTTACTGACCGTTGGGGATCTTTGACCTCAGGCGGGAAAACCGCAAATCACGTGAAGTCACGTGAGAGCGTGTTAGCTCGTCAGTTCTAAGCATGATGTTGGCGAAGAGAGATGTCTCTTGCTTAACTGGAACTCATCACTTGCACGCGTGCTGTGTTAGTTAAGATTAGGAATAAAAGTTTAAGAAGTAACTTGGCGTTGTTGGTAATTAATGTCTTAGCTAGAAAATGAATCAACAACAAGATCGACCAAGAAGAAGAAGATCTCTCTCTCTCTCTCTCTCTCTCTCTCTCTCTCTCTCTATCTATCTATCTATCTATCTATCTATCTTCTATCTCTCTCTTCACTTTTATCTATCTATCACTCTCCAGCTTTCTTCTCGTACATCTCTCTGTCTATCTCTCTCTTCTCTTCTATCTATCTATCACTCTCTCTCTATCTATCTATCTTCTCTCTCTCTCCCTCTTCTCTCTTTTCTTATCTATATCTATCTATCTATCTATATCTTCTATCTATCTATCTATTTCTTCTCTTCTATCCCTCTCTATCTATCTATCTTTTCTCTCTCTCACTCACTCCCCCCTCTCTCTCTCTCCCCCTCTCTCTCTCTCTCTCTCTCTCTCTCTCTCTATCATATACCCGAGTAAATGAGTTAATAACACATGATGGGAAGACTGATTTAGTTTGTGAAGGATCTAGTTTATATTCTATTTTATTCTACTGTTTTTTAAGGCAACTTCTCGCCGAGCTTTAATAGAAGAAATAACTATCATAATAAAAATACCATAGCTAATTGCTTTTTCTAAAGGCAACTCTCGCCATTAAAGGGGTATATAATACATGATGGGAAGACTGGTTTAGTTTGTCGGGCATCCTGTAAAGGACCTTCTAGCTTATATTCTATTTTATTCTACTGTTTTTTAAGGCAACTTCTCGCCGAGCTTTAATAGAAGAAATAACTATCATAATAAAAATACCATAGCTAATTGCTTTTTCTAAAGGCAACTCTCGCCATTAAAGGGGTATATAATACATGATGGGAAGACTGGTTTAGTTTGTGGGGTATTCTGTAAAGGACCTTCTAGTTTATATTCTATTTTATTCTACTGTTGTTGTTTTTAATGCAACCTCTCGTTGATCCATCCTTGTTAGTAGAAGAAATAACTATAATAATACAAATACAATAGCTAATAAATGAAACATTTATGACACAAAAGAACACATTTTTTTACCCCTTTAATAAATATGATGATTTTGCTTACTTATGATACAAACCCTCTGACATTGAATTATTAACTCCAACCCTCTCAGGCAATGTCTTTCAAACATTAATTTTTACGACGCCTGGAGGGTGTTTTCTGTTGCTAGTTTAATTAATAAACATAACAACTTGGTGTTACTTGATCAAACTCTTATTTATTAGCCCATGATTGATTCAGCCGCAGGGAGAGATGGATCTCATCAGAGTCGACAATACGTCCACACTCCTTGAAAACCGGGTCGCATCTGCTAACTAAAACTAAAACAATTCTCACGGCACCCAATCGCGCGCCTCTTAGGGTGTCAAGGGTTATTAACATGCGGGGTATATAACACTAAGATGTCAATGAGAAATCGGACTTGATGCTTTTCATTTATTCAACTGGTTAGCTACGGGTATGATGAGACACAAGGTGACATCTATGGGGCATTCACCAAGGATCGAACTCGTTATTGAGTAGTAATGGATATATATATTTACCAACGCCTCCGCACGAACAGGATGTGACACAAGGTCAATTTCTTAAGCGGAGTTTAACAGGTTTGAATTCAGAGTTTTCCTTCTCCTAGACCGGTTGCCTAACCAAGGTTAAAGAGCCCAGTCTGCCCTACTATTTACACATAGCTGGAGGGAGAGTAGAATTCATACCTTTCCCAAGGGTATTAGCGCTAAGTGAAATGCAATTACCACGTCCAGGATTTGAACTCGGGGTGACGAGTCCATTTCCGATGACTTTGACCATTACACTACGCGCTTCCTAGTTGTAATGGATATAGGATACTTGCTTGCTAAACGTTACACCTTGATGGGAGAGTCATTTACATTTACTAAACACGTTCGCCACGGGTAGGATGTAACACAAGGTGACAACTATGAGGCATTCACCAAGGATCGAACTCGTTATTGAGTAGTAACAGATCTAGGATACTTCTTTGCTAACCGTTTCACCTTGATGGGAGAGTCATTTACATTTACTAAACACGTTCGCCAAGGGTAGGATGTAACACATGGTGACAACTATGGGGCATCCAGCTATGATAGAACTTGATATTCAGTAGTAATGTATCAGCAAAATTCGCTTGTTAACCATTACACCATGATGAGACGCCCTTGAACTAAACATAGGTATATGCATACATTTCAGAGAAACATATGTTTGATCTCTGTTGACGTTAATACGTGACAATGAATGTCAGTGGTTGACTTTTTCTTGCAAGGTTGAATTCGAGTCGCCATTGCTCTTAGGTCAAATGTCATTTTGCCAAACTGCTCTTCAGCTGCTACCTGTAACATGGTATATATATATATATATATATATATATATATATATATATATGTAAACACGATGTGTTTGGATATGGCTTTTTGCCGACAAATTTTGGGAGAATATGTGCTTAATTGAAGTCGTACCTAATTTTGAAAATTAATTGATTAATAATTAATTAATTAGGCGGTAATGCCTATTTAAATTTAAGGCTAAACAAATCGAGAAAAATCAAAACGTGTTTACATACTTATCATATCGTCGCATAATAAAAGTCACTACAAGAGGAATATTAACCTACTCTAAACAAATCGTAAAATCTAAGAAGTCCGTTTGGTGTTGGGGTTATGGTACTGGCCTGTCAGCTTGACAGTCCGGTTTCGAATCACGCACAAGGCGGTCTTCCTATCTATAGCTCTGCTGATGAGGCCTAATAGGCCGAAATGTACAAACAGAGATTGATTTTTCTCGATTTGTTTAGCCTTACATTTAAATAGGCATTACCACCTAATTAATTAATTATTAATCAATTAATTTTCAAAAATTAGGTACGACTCCAATTAAGCACATATTCTCCCATATATATATATATATATATATATATATATATATAATATATATATTTATGGTGCACAAACACACACATACACACACACACAAGCACACACACGTACACACATACACACACATATAATATATATATTAAATTTTTACTTGAAGGCACTTACAACGCATGTATCGCATAAAATTCGATACTTTTCTTATAGAAAATGAACTTGACAAGTGTAATCCCAACAAAGGATGGCTCGATGTGTAGAATACCGTACAGACTGTTTCGACTTATTAAGTCTCATCAGCGGTATATACTAACGATTTCCTCCGACAGAAATCGAAACCGGGACCTGAGCAGACACAGTGAAACACTAGTGAACACCTTATCGCCTCGGCCACAGTACACAGCTGACCATCCTAGCGGAATTAAGCTTGTCAAGTGATACTCACGCCTCTACCATAATAGGTAAGGGGGCGTTATTGAGAGAATAATAACAACAAACAGACCGTTTGCCCTTCGGCGAAGTGAATAAGATTTTTGGATGTTTGTTTATTTAGAAACGTTGCTGATAAAGTATATATTAAATTTTTACTTGAAGGCACTTACAACGCATGTATCGCATAAAATTCGATACTTTTTCTCATAGAAAATGAACTTTGTTGGGATTACACTTGTCAAGTTCATTTTCTATAAGAAAAAGTATCGAATTTTATGCGATACATGCGTTGTAAGTGCCTTCAAGTAAAAATTTAATATATACTTTATCAGCAACGTTTCTAAATAAACAAACATCCGAAAATCTTATATATATATATGTATGTATGTATGTATGTATGTATAAAACCGCGAAAACAATGGTTCATTCACCTGATGGTGACAGATTTATCTGACATTGTCACTGGGAGAGCTACAAGGAGATACATTAGCACCGTTTATAATCTTCCTATACTACAAATGTTATTAGATCTAATAAAGGAAAAGTGTTGCAAAATGGGAGGATGCAGCCTTTCGTCCATTTATCTATGTTATTTTGTCTATATACTGCATTACAGAGCCTAAGCCGTATATCATCGAACTTTCTCATAGCCCATGTCTCGGGGGGGGGTATTTCGTCAAGATCTGCAGATTTTGTACCATTTAGTTTTCTTAGGGTCGATGAGTTTTCCAATGCATTTGATTCCGTACACTGTGGGAAATGGAACAAATACTACTAGCATACGGTTTCCTCAAATAAACGGTTACTGCTATAATGATGCTCTACAAAGACACTAAAGCAATGGTACGCTCACCTGATGGCGACACAGATTTATTTGATCTAGCCGCTGGAGTCCTACAAGGAGATACATTAGCATCATATATGTTTATAATATGCCTAGACTACATATTATGAATGGTATTAGATCTACCAAAGAAAACAGGCTTCACGCCAAAACGAGGCTAGAAACAAATGATATCCTGCAGAAACTATTGCAGATGCGGACTACGGGTTACATAATGAATACGATAACCTATTTATTTTGTATTATTTCGATTTTTCGGAATATTAGTATTATCTGCGTTTTTCGGACTATTGTCCTCATCTATATTGTTATTTGTACAACGTTTCGGCCGATATGCCCTCCGGCCTTCTTCAGGTATTTCTTGTTGGACTCGGGAACCTTCTTTTCGAACCCGGGAACCTTCTTTTCGTACTCGGGAACCTTCTTGTCGTTATCGGGAGCCATCACGGAACTTCGAACCTAACCCTTTATTCAGTCCTCGGAGGTATCCTGTTCTCATTCCGCTAACCATAGCTGGGGTAGAAGTTGGGTTAATTATTTTTCTATGTTACTGCCTCTACTTAGGATTGAACCTGGAATCTAGAGATAACTGTCACTTAGAACTCTCTTAACCTAACTACCTTATTCACTAGGACATGTGTATTTGTAGAGCATCAATATGGCTCCCGATTACGACAAGAAGGTTCCCGAGTCCGAGAAGGTTCCCGAGTCCAACAAGAAATACCTGAAGAAGGCCGGATAAAACAATTTTTTTATAGATACATTTTTCTATTTAACCCATAGATGGGACCCTAACAGGTAGGTCAGAGTTGACCAGGAAGCAAAGGTGATGAAGGGGTGCTCCACATTCCCCAAACCTCCAAAACTGGAACCTCACCATCAGATAGAGTTTAACGTCATTACCGGGACATGGAGACCCTCAGTCACCGCCTTCTATCACCCATATGATAAAAAGAGGTTGGGGCTTGCCATAAGGGCAATAGGGTTGGGAAAATCATATAGGTGCTAGGGCTTGACGTGACCAGCAGTTTTTCGGAGGTGTCCTCTCCGACCACCCTTCTAGCCCAAGGTAGGGCCAAAGTGGAGTATTGCAAGTCATTGATTGCTCAGCTACCTGGGTTCTAACCTTAAGCATCACGGGTCGCCACCCACGGCCAAAAGGTGGCTCTATTGGGGGAGCCTTACTCCTCTGTAGAGGTGCAGTCGGTGCATTCTAACACCCCAGCCGACAGGTATAATTAGGTATGACTTCAATTAAGCACATATTCTCCCAAAAATTGTCGGCAATAGCCATATCAAACAAACTGTTTGCGTACTCTCATATATATATAAGTAAAAGTAAAGTCGTCAAGGTGTCCTAAAGTCGGTATCAGCCAATCAGTGAGGGAGTCTATCCTCTTTTCACTAGTCCGAATAATCCAAATGATACAAATCCTTCTTGCAATATTCTTTTCCATTATTTTTTTTACTTGCGTACATATCTCAATGGTGCGCACATTGGCCTAGTTGAGCTGAGTTTAAAACAAAGCAAAACGTAACGTGAGAAAACCACTGGAAATTCACAACCAGTGAGTGGCCTGCTAGTCTAGCTTGTTAACCATCACCCCATTGAGACGCCCGCGATGATATGGTGTTTATGCAACTCAATCGTTTCCTGTCTTATGTTCTATCAACCGAACAAAATATCAAGGAAGCTTTTTTTTTTTTGTGAAATTAATCTAAGTGTTTGTTTGACTGTTTATATGTCCGGTGTTACTTATCAGACATTTGTTAGTTTTCTATTCTTCACGTCATCATCTTTACATGAATGTTTGTAATTGCCAATGTTTGCTTTATATGTTATCTTTAGCCAAGCATCGCCCACCTTTCTCCTTCTCCCACTCTCTCTCTATCTCTCTTTCTCTCTCTCTCTACCGTTTGCTTTCTATTTCTTTATATACACGCACGCACACACACACACACACACACACACACACACACATATATATATATATATATATATATATTATATATATATATATATTATAAAATAATTTTGTTTTCAAAAAAAATTTTGACATCTACACACGGTCGCAACACATTGCAACATCTTACCGGATGTCAGCCTTGTTCTCAACAAACTTTTAAAAAAGAAAAAAAAAAGAGAGAAATAAGAAATTACAGTTATTCGCCCATTCATAAAGGAGGAGAAGAAGAAAGATAGGAAAAAAAGGAGAGGAAAAGGAAATAAGAAGAGAAATTATAACCACACAAATAGAAAAAAACATAAGCACGTCATTTCTGAAAATACACTCTGATGATAAAGCTTTGCTTTGAAATCGATTAGACATATAAAACATCTTTTTGTCTTTATTTTTTACGCATTGTATTACCTTCGAATTTTATTATTTTATAACATACTTAACAATGCTTCAAGCAAATTACCAATTACTTTTATATATATATATATATGTGTGTGTGTCTGTGTGTGTGTGTGTGAACGGCTCAGAGAAATATGTACCCCTCTCTCTCTCTTTCTCTCTCTCTCTCTCTCTATCTATCTCTCTCTCTCTCTATATATATATATATATATATATATATATACGCTCCCAATTTCGGTTGAGCACTTTATTTAGAAGGAATTTAATTGCAATATTCACCTTATTCGGCGTTCAGCTAAGACTTACTTTGTTTACAAAGTTTGAGACCTCTAGGTGAATTCATTTCCGCTTAGAAATGTAGCGATTAAATAGCCTGCCATACTTGGCAGCTGACTGTGGCCGTATGGGTAAGAGGTTTGGTGAGCGTAAGTTCGTTCGGGTCTCGAACCCGGCCAGAGGTAGCTGCTAAAATGGTATAACTGCACTGATGAGAGGTGATACCTCGAAACACGTGTCTGTAGTTTACTCTCTCTCTCTCTCTCTCTCTATATATATATATATATATATATATATATACATATATATATACATATATATATACATATATATATATATATATATATATATATATAAATTGTATGCGATAGCCATATCAAACAAAACTGTTTGTGTACTCTCATACTGTCGTGTAGCAAGTCTCCAAAAAATGTAGGATATATCAGTTTATAAACAAAACGAGAAATCTGGGAAAAACCAGCTAGTGTAACGGTTAGAATCCCCGCCTGTCAGCCTGGCAGTAATGATTCGAGTCACTCACAAAGCGGCTTCCAGTCTATAACTCTGCTGATGAGGCCGAAATGTACACACAGATATTGACTATTTCTCGATTGGTTTACGCTTTACATTTGAACAGATATATTCGCCTAATCCATTAATTATCAACTAACTTTCATATTAGGTATGGCTTCAATTAAGTACATATTGTCCAAAAAATTGTCGGCATAGCCTTATCAAACAAACTGTTTGCGTACTCTCATATATATATATAAGTAAAAGTAAAGTCGTCGGGGTGGCCTAAAGTCGGTATCAGCCAATCAGTGAGGGAGTCTATTTTCTTTTCATTAGCACTAGACCAAGGAGATTGTTTTTACCGCACAGATTCCTGTGCTACTCATACGCTGAGTTGCCGGTATCGAACTAGGAACTTTGTGGCTTCTAGCCGAACGCTCTACCGACTGAGCTAACCCAACACCTCTATATTCATAAGTAAAGAGTGTTTCAATTGATGGATTATATATATATATATATATATATATATATATATATATATATATAGAGAGAGAGAGAGAGAGAGAGAGAGATAGATAGATAGATAGATAGATATAAGTTAAATCATGTATGTCTAAGTTAGAATGGCGAAGACATGAAGTTAACAGCGTTTTGATTTATATATATATAGTATATAATATATTATATA
>CM042182.1:31686683-31697698 GCA_023376005.1 Doryteuthis pealeii | reverse complement strand
GGAGATTGGTGGAGAAAAAGGAAAAAGAAGGATAGGTTGGGGGGCGCCGAATGGCTTGGCTAAAAAAGAAAAAAAAACTAACCATTATAAGGGGGCCCAAAAAAAACAAATTGGGGGCCAAAAATTTAACAAAACATTCCATGTACAAGATGAATGAACGTGAAGAAAAAATAGACAACTAAACAAATGGTTCCTTTGGAATAAGTTAACCCACTCCGGACATATAAACAGTCAAACAAACACTTAGATTAATTTCACAAAAAAAAAAAAAGCTTCCTTGATATATTTTGTTCGGTTGATAGAACATAAGACAGGAAACGATTGAGTTGCATAAACACCATATCATCGCGGGCGTCTCAATGGGGTGATGGTTAACAAGCTAGACTAGCAGGCCACTCACTGGTTGTGAATTTCCAGTGGTTTTCTCACGTTACGTTTTGCTTTGTTTTAAACTCAGCTCAACTAGGCCAATGTGCGCACCATTGAGATATGTACGCAAGTAAAAAAATAAATAATGGAAAAGAAGTATTTGTATCATTTGGATTATTCGGACTAGTGAAAAGAGGATAGACTCCCTCACTGATTGGCTGATACCGACTTTAGGCCACCTCGACGACTTTACTTTTACTTATATATATATGAGAGTACGCAAACAGTTTGTTTGATATGGTTATCGCTGACAATTTTTGGGACAATATGTGCTTAATTGAAGTCATGCCTAATTATACCTGTCGGCTGGGGTGTTAGAATGCACCGACTGCACCTCTACAGAGGAGTAAGGCTCCCCCAATAGGGCCACCTGTTGACCATGGGTGGCGACCCGTGATGCTTAAGGTTAGAACCCAGGTAGCTGAGCAATCAATGATTTGCAATACTCCACTTTGGCCCTACCTTGGGCTAGAAGGGTGGTCGGAGAGGACACCTCCGAAAAACTGCTGGTCACGTCAAGCCCTAGCACCTATATGATTTTCCCAACCCTATTGCCCTTATGGCAAACCCCAACCTCTTTTTATCATATGGGTGCTAGAAGGCGGTGACTAAGGGTCTCCATGTCCCGGTAATGACGTTAAACTCTATCTGATGGTGAGGTTCCAGTTTTGGAGGTTTGGGGAATGTGGAGCACCCCTTCATCACCTTTGCTTCCTGGTCAACTCTGACCTACCTGTTAGGGTCCCATCTATGGGTTAAATAGAAAAATGTATCTATAAAAAAAATGTTTTATCCGGCCTTCTTCAGGTATTTCTTGTTGGACTCGGGAACCTTCTCGGACTCGGGAACCTTCTTGTCGTAATCGGGAGCCATATTGATGCTCTACAAATACACATGTCCTAGTGAATAAGGTAGTTAGGTTAAGAGAGTTCTAAGTGACAGTTATCTCTAGATTCCAGGTTCAATCCTAAGTAGAGGCAGTGACATAGAAAAATAATTACCACAAATCCTACCCCAGCTATGGTTAGCGGAATGAGAACAGGATACCCCCGAGGACTGAATAAAGGGTTAGGTTCGAAGTTCCGTGATGGCTCCCAATAACGACAAGAAGGTTCCCGACTACGAAAAGAAGGTTCCAGGGTTCGAAAAGAAGGTTCCCGAGTACGAAAAGAAGGTTTCCGAATCCGACAAGAAATACCTGAAGAAGGCCATAGGGGACATCGGTCGAAACGTTGTACAAATAACAATATAGATGAGGACAATAGTCCGAAAAACGCAGATAATACTAATATTCCGAAAAATCGAAATAATACAAAATAAATAGGTTATCGTATTCATTATGTAAACCCGTAGTCCGCATCTGCAATAGTTTCTGCAGGATATCATTTGTTTCTAGCCTCGTTTTGGCGTGAAGCCTGTTTTCTTTGGTAGATCTAATACCATTAATGATATGTAGTCTAGGTATATTATAAACATATATGATGCTAATGTATCTCCTTGTAGGACTCCAGCGGCTAGATCAAATAAATCTGTGTCGCCATCAGGTGAGCGCACCATTGCTTTAGTGTATTTGTAGAGCATCATTATAGCAGTAACCGTTTCTTTGGGGAAACCGTATGCTAGTAGTATTTGTTCCATTTCCCTCAGTGTACGGAATCAAATGCATTGGAAAACTCATCGGTCCTAAGAAAACTAAATGGTAGAAAATCTGCAGGTCTTGACGAAATTCCCCCGAGAAAGTTCGATGACATACGCTTTAGGGTATGTAATGCAGTATATACACAAAATAAAATAGATAAATGGACGAAAGGTTGCATCCTCTTATTCCCCAAATTTCAGTGCAAAACCCTTTATTAGATCTAATAACAATTGTAGAATAGGAAGATTATAAACGGTGCTAATGTATCTCCTTGTAGGACTCCAGTGACGATGTCAGATAAATCTGTCACCATCAGGTGAATGAACCATTGTTTTCGCGGTTATATATATATATAATATATATATATATATATATATATATATATCTCCCGCACTCAAACTTTCCTGTGCGTTAAGAAGCAGTCCAATCAGTTACTCCTATTTGGCACCCAAGCCTAAACTTATCTAACGGGGGGACTCGTAATTTTCGAACCACCCCTTGTGAGTTGTAATTTTCTTGGTTTTACGAACTCTTTGTCCTATTGAGAAAAAAAAAACCTTTTTTCTCATTGCTTTCTGACTATTCCATCGTCTACAACAAAACAAAAACAAAACCACAATACCATCTTTCAATGTAATTTTTCTCTGAGGAGCATTGAACGAAAAAAAGATAAAATCATTTTAGATTTTAAATCTAACTACTTTTAAGGAAGAAAAAAAATTTTACAACATGCATATGCTTTTACGCGTCCTTTTTAAATTCAGTACTGCCAATAAACTATTCATATATATATTTGTGTGTGTGTGTACCATATATATATATATATATATATATATATATATATATATATATATATATATATATATATATATATATATATATATACCATGTTACATGTAGTAGTTGAAGAGCAGTTTGGCAAAATGACATTTGACCTAAGAGCAATGGCGACCTCGAATTCCACCTTGCAAGAAAAAAGTCAACCACTGACATTCATTGTCAGGTATTAACGTCAACAGAGATCAAACATATGTTTCTCTGAAATGTATGCATATACCTATGTTTAGTTCAAGGGCGTCTCATCATGGTGTAATGGTTAGCAAGCGAATTTTGTTGATACATTACTACTGAATATCAGGTTCTATCATAGCTGGATGCCCCATAGTTGTCACCATGTGTTACATCCTACCCGTGGCGAACGTGTTTAGTAAACGTAAATGACTCTCCCATCAAGGTGTAACGTTTAGCAAATAAGTATCCCAGATCTGTTACTACTCAATAAAAAGTTCGATCCTTGGTGAATGCCCCATATTTTTCACCTTGTCTCATCATACCCGTGGTGAACGTGTTTAGTAAACGTAAATGACTCTCCCATCAAGATGTAACGTTTAACAAACAAATATCCCAGATCTGTTACTACTCAATAACGAGTTCGATCCTTGGTAAATGCCCCATAGTTGTCACCATGTGTTACATCCTACCCGTGACGAAAGTGTTTAGTAAATATAAATGACTCTCCCATCAAGGTGTAACAGTTTGTAAACAAGTATCCCAGATCTGTTACTACTCAATAACGAGTTCGATCCTTGGTAAATGCCCCATATTTCTCACCTTGTGTCTCATTATACCCATAGCGAACGTGTTTAGTAAACGTAAATGACTCTCCCATCAAGGTGTAACGTTTAGCAAACAAATATCCCAGATCTGTTACTACTCAATAACGAGTTCGATCCTTGGTAAATGCCCCATAGTTGTCACCTTGTGTTACATCCTACCCGTGACGAACGTATTTAGTAAATATAAATGACTCTCCCATCAAGGTGTAACAGTTTGTAAATAAGTATCCCAGATCTGTTACTACTCAATATCGAGTTCGATCCTTGGTGAATGCCTCATAGTTGTCACCTTGTGTTACATCATACCCGTGGCGAACGTGTTTAGTAAACGTAAATGACTCTCCCATCAAGGTTTAACGGTTAGCAAACAAGTATCCCAGATCTGTTACTACTCAATAACGAGTTAGATCCTTGGTAAATGCCCCATAGTTGTCACCTTGTGTCTCATCATACCCGTGGCTAACCAGTTGAATAAATGAAAAGTATCAAGTCCGATTTCTCATAGACATCTTAGTGTTATATACCCCGCATGTTAATAACCCTTGACCCCCTATCATGATGTAATGGTTAACAAGCAAGTATCGCAAATCCATTACTACTCAATAACGAGTTCGTGGTGAACGTGTTTAGTAAATGTAAATGACTCTCCCATCAAGATGTAACGTTTAGCAAACAAATATCCCAAATCCGTTACAATTGAATAACGAGTTCGATCCTTGGTGAGTGCCCCATAATTTTCACCTTGTGTTACATCCTACCCGTGGCGAACGTGTTTAGTAAACGTAGATGACTCTCTCACCATGACCTAACGGTTAGCAAACAAGTATCCTATATCCATTACTACTCAATAACGAGTTCGATCCTTGGTGAATACCTCATATTTGTCACCTTGTGTCTCATCATACCCGTAGCTAACCGGTTGAATAAATGAAAAGCATCAAGTCCGATGGGTGGGAATTAAATATTCAACACATTTGGCATTCCACGTTAAGGGTGCTTCAGGATTCATGGCCCTAACTCTGCCCCTTAATTTATGATGTGAAAATACAGGTTGGGCGGATGTTCCCATGAAGCAGGGTGATATATTTATTACAACCCTGGCCAAGGATGATTGTCATTCACAAGTGCGCCCTTGAAACACCATAAGTGAACTTCCCTTCAGGCTTAATAATAAAAAGTATATATTTCGGTCATATTAAAAGTAGATAGGGAAGCAATCCACACACACCTGTCCAAAATCATCTATATCTTATTATAATGGAGATGTGTGTTTTTCTGTCTGTAACCGAAACTATATTCCTACTCAAGTCACAATTCTCTTAGTTATTGACATCTCATTCTCCATGATTTTTTTTTTATCTAAACCTCAATTATCAATAAAATTGTCTTACATTATTAATACTGTTAACTATGTCTACATCTGACAACATGCAATTATATTTATATATACAACAAAATAGCGGTTTACAGTGTGAATGGGAAGGCTAATTTGCATATTAATACTAAAAAATCGAATTTAATAAATATGTGCTTAGTATTATTGATTTCTAACTGTTTTGGTTTTATTTTAATGAATATAAGCAAAAATCTCTTCAATGAATCTTAAATGAAAGCCGTTAACAAGAAAAAATAACTGTCATTTTATTCTTTACTTCCTCTTTTAACTAATTACTTAAATTAGAAAAAATAACAATGAAAGATGAGAGTGTTGGAAGAGTAAGTTTCAGTTGTTCCATTTTTTATCATACTCCCTCATTTTCAAATCTTTTATTATACCCCCCTCTGTTTCAAATCTTTTATCTGTTTTCTTATTTAGTTCCATTAGCCTTTCTAATTTAATACAATATTTTATTACATTAAAACTTAAATACTTGCACCCGGAGGGTGCATATATTTGCTAGTATGTATAAAGGGCAATTGTGTGTATGTATGTCCGGAGGAAACTACGAAAACAAAACCATTAACGACAGAGTAAATATATATACATATTCATTATCACGGGGCCGGGTTAGCTCAGTCGGTAGAGCGTTCGGCTAGAAACCACAAGGTTCCTAGATCGATACCCGTCTTCGCAAAACTCAGCGTATATATATTTACCAACCCCTCCGAACGCTCCGAACGAGCAGGATGCGACACAAAGTCAATTTCTTAAGCGGAGTTCAACAGGTTTGAATTCAGAGTTTTCCTTCTCCTAGACCGGTTGCCTAACCAAGGTTAAAGAGCCCGGTCGGCCCTACTATTTACCCATAGTTGGAGGGAGAGTAGGATTCATACCTTTCCCACGGGTATTAGCGCTAAGTGAAATGCAATTAGCACGTCCAGGATTTGAACTCGGGGTGACGTGTCCATTTCCCATGACTTTAACCATTACACCACGCACTTCCTAAACTCAGCGTATAAGTAGCACAGGGATCTGTGCGGTAAAGTAAGGAGCTGATAGTAGCTGTGGCGCTCTGTCTCAGACGCAAAAACAATCTCCTTGGTCTAGCGCTAGGGAAAAGGGGATAGACTCCCTCGCTGATAGGCTGATAGGCTGATACCGACTTTAGGCCACCCCGACGACTTTACTTACTATCGCTAGAACTTGCTTTTTGTGGAAAAATAATTTAGATTTGGGAAGATATTTAAAAATTCAAATTCAAATTTGAAAAGTAACAGAAGGGAATGTTAAGGGCCGGTAATTTTAATTTTTAATTTTTTGTCAATCTTTTTTTTTTCGTTTTTAAATATGATATTGATTGATTGAATTAATAGCCTCATTTATATCTTCTTTTTTTTTAAATGTGAATCATTGAATGAAAATTTCTTACTATATTGTAAAATATTTACATGGAGCAACCATCAAGAATCTAACTCACAAAAAGTAATAATGGATCTACAAGACTAACTTTTTAACCCCTCCTCTACTCCGGTCACGCGGGTAGCCACTTTTAGTATATATATATATATATATATATATATATAATATATATATATATATATAAATATTTACCAACCCCTCCACCGAGCAGGATGCGACACAAGGTCAATTTTTTAAGCGGAGTTTAACAGACTTTAATTCAGACTTTTCCTACTCCTAGACTTGCTACATAGCCATGATTTAAAAAAAACAGTCTGTCCTGCTATTTACCCATAGCTGGAAGGAGCATTGGATTCATACCTTTCCTAGGGATATTAGCGCCATGTGAAAGGCAAACAGCTTCGTCCAGGAATTGAAAGGCTAATGAAACTGAATAAGAATGTAGATAAAAAGATTTTGAACAGAGGGGGTATGATTGAAAAATAGAACAACTTTGAAACTAACTCTTCCATCATTTACTGTTACTGCCGTCTTTCATTGGTAAATTTTCCTAATTAAACTCTTTAGTTAAAATAGGAAGTAAAGAATAATATTACAGTTATTTCTTCTTGTTAAGGGATTTCTTTTAAGATTTATTGAAGAGATTTTTGCTCATATTCAATAAGATAAAACCAAAGAATTAGAAATCAATAATACTAAGCATATATTTATTAAAATCAATTTTTTAAGATCAATATGCAAATTAGCCTTCCCATTCACACTGTAAACCTCTATTTTGTTGTATATATAAATACAACTGCATGTTATTAATTTGTAGATATGGTCAACCGTGTAAGTAATGTAAAACAATTTTATTAATAATTGAGGTTTAAATAAAAATAAAATCATGGAGAATGTGATGTAAATAACTAAAGGAATTGTGACTTGTATAGTAATATAGTTTCGGTTACAGACAGACAAACCCACAATCTCCATTATAATAAGATATACACAATGTTTCGGCCGATGTGCCCCCCCCCCCGGCCTACTTTAGGTGTTTCCTGTTGAACTCGGATCCTTCCTTTCGAACTCTGGAACATTCTTGTCGAGTTCGGGAGACTTCATGACGTAATCAGGAGCCTTCACGGAACGGCGAACCGAACCCATTATTCAATCCACGGGTGTAGACTGTTCACATTCTGGACAGGAGTGTTAGGCTGTGTTAAATATCCTATGTTACTATTGTAATATAATCTAGTCAGGGGTTTCAAAGCCTGAAAAAATATGATATCCGAGGATGGCAGAGGGTCCAAACAGGTGACCCCCGTCAATCCGAGGGAGATGACTAAATTCCCATTACTAGCTAGAAATAAACAAAGACATGGAATCCAACTTAGGGTCTTATGATTTTGCTTATAAATAATTGTATAAATAATTCCGCAAAAAACGAGACTCAATGGTAACTGATGGGATTTGATCTGACTCGCCGGGGTGATCGTGAAGTTTAACAAGTGTTTTGGAATGCTGGAGAACCTTCGAGAAGCCTCTATATTCTCGAAAATTCTGCCCTGGGAAGTATAGAGTTAGTTGAGTGTGGGGAGAGTTGAGTCTGGGAAAGGTTGAGCTGAGGGGTTCAGTCTGAAAGGAGACGAGCTGGGGTACTGGTAGAGAACGAGTTTAATTAAGCCGTATTTAACAAAGGATACCAAGCCAACTTAAGCTAGTTATAGGAAACTAAGCGAATAAGATTCTCCTCTCTCTCGAAAAAGAAACTGCCTGAGATAATAAATTAGTTGAAGAGAAAAGAAACTCCTGTTTACTACGTTTTGTCACTACGGAAAAGTTTGTGAATGAATGTGATGGTCCAGCTATTAGATGTAAACAAACAAATAGTAGTTTACCCAAAGCCAAGACGATAGCCAAGCACAATGATAATCTGTTGTCTTAAATCAATTGACCGTGACGACGTGAGATTATGTGGTCTATTCCTTAGCCAATCGCTGGCCATACTGCGTGGCTGATATATTACTTAAGCACCGATTCTTTCTCAATATACTTGCAACCACTGACGAAAGAACCAAGGATTATCTACCTGAGAGGATTACCAAAGGATTCGTTATCAGAGTACCCTTTACCAAGAATCTACTGGCCAAGGATGGCCCTTAAAAACTTTGTTGAATAAAAATCAATTTCTTTGTTGTTCACAAAGCGCTTCGTCGCTGACTACCGTCTCACGTCGGTCACGTGCATTCGGATGGACGCGTGTAGGCGCCAACATTGGGGCACCTGAATTGCACCTCGCGTCCATCCAGTGCCTAAATCGCATTTGTTTTTGCATGCGGGAGGACGCGGGTTCGATCCCGGCAGGCAAGACAAAGTCTTGCTTTTTTTTCGTTCTCCGTCACAAAAACTTAACAATTATCTCTTGCACGCTATTCTGCATTAGTACCTAAAATAACCCTAGGCGGGTTGAAATGCCGTAAAAAAAACGATATTTTACAATGCATTGTTTGTTTCGCTTCTAGAAAAGTTGCCTTACCTAAAAGTATAGAGCACCCAGCCCATCCTTGCTATTACTTATTTTGGAGCGGTGGGGGGGGGATAAAAATGGATCGATGCCTATACTAGAGGCATTAGCGCGAAGCGAAACGCAAACAACCGCGTCCAGGTCTTGAATAGGGTTGACGCGTCCATTGAGATAAACGTTACGCCGCGTGCGCTTACATAAATATTTATACGGTTTGAAAATAGAATGTCTTGTTTATGCCATATGCAGCGAAGCGTAATGCAAAAACAACTGAAAATAGTGCAACCAGTGCATCATACCAGGGTCTTAAAAGCCACGGAGAATGGTGTGACGTAGTAGCCGCCCCCCCCCGCCTCACAGCCTTCTTGGGTGGAGTATACGCCGACTGCACCCCTGTAATGGAAAGAATCCCCACAATGGAGCCACCTGTTGGTCCTGGGTGGCTACCCATAATAATAAGGATGGAACCATGGTAGCTGAGCAGTCCAGGGCATGCATGTTACTTAGCCTAAATGGGCGGTTAGAGAGGCTCCTCCCGATAAATCGGCTGGTCACGTCAAGCCCTAGCACCTATATGATTGTCCTGTCCCTATTGCCCTAATAGCAAAATCCTAACCTGTTTTATCATATATGTGCTAGAAAGCGTCTGCTGAGGTTTTGGTGTCCTGGGTGTTACGTTAAACTACATCAAGTAGTGGAATTCCAATTCTGGAGCTCTGGGGAGTGTGGAGTACTTTTTCATTACCTTTAGTCCCAGGTCTACTCTGACCCGGAGTGGTAATACCTATTAGGGTCCGATCTTTAGGTGTTTCTTGGTAAGAATAGGTCTGGTTCCTTTGTTTTGTGGCATATTAAACAATGGGGGCTATTTAATGCTAAAATAATGGTACTATTTAAAACATAGATAGAAGATGCGAAGGTTAGTATTTTTCCAAAGGATATTAGTCTTAGAGCATAGTTTAATATTTGTGTGTAATATATATATATATATATATATATATATATTATATATATATATATATATTATATGTTTGTGTTATATCCAATTAAGAATTTCATTTATTTTTATCGTTTTTTTTATACTTCGAATACAAAAATATTTCTCCATGAATATATAATATAGACCCACGCACAAGCACACACACACACACACACACACACACACACGCAAAACACACACACACACACACACATATATATATATATATTATATATTTCATATATACACAAAAAATTAGACCTATCAGATATATACATAAAGAGAGACATATATATATATTTACACCCTCCTCCAACATATGTCAAAAACTATCCGTGAATAAGAATGGTAATGATACATTTCAAACCACAGATAGGAGATGAGAGGGTTAGTATTTTTCCAAAGGATATTACTCTGAGTGAGGTGCATAGTTTAATATTTACCATTTTAGGAAATGGACACGGCGGGAAACCTGGAGTATAAGAGGGTGCATGCCTTTACCAGAATATTAGTCCGAAAGTGAACATGATAAAGTGACTAGAGATCGAACTCACTTACCTCGACGTCACAGTCTAGCTCGTTAGCCACTACACCACATGGACGCTCTCTTTGCCACAGGGCTTCAATTGTCATTGATATAGGTGTCATCTTCATGTTCCACAAATTTTCAGTTCTCTGACAAGGTCCATATATATATATATATATATATATATATATATATATATATATATATATATATATATATATATATTCGCTCTCCATTACTCTGTAATCCGCAAAAACGGTGAGGCTATGGTGTCAAATCACCCAGTAAAAGATGAAATAGTCACCCATCACCTTCAATTTTTCTGAAAACTTTGCCATGTGTGGTTAATGTTAACGTTAGACAACCACACACATTTGAATTTCCAATTCCAAAAATTGGCAGAATTATGTCGAATTTTTTGCAAAATATAGTAGCTTCGGCTCTGAGCAAAAATTAAAAATAATCTTATTGGTACAAATAATTTTCAATATATTTAAAATGATAATAGAAAAAAATATTG
>CM042182.1:31624183-31681683 GCA_023376005.1 Doryteuthis pealeii | reverse complement strand
ACAAACCATCCTTAAACAAAATTAATTTCCAATGCAGTACATACAATTTAAAATGCCTATAACACCTTTCTCATAAATTCTTCTCCTTCCAGCCTCTACATTAATTTAATTTTTTAAAAACTGGAACACTTGATGATGGCACTTGGAAGTGACGAAAGTACTCGGGACTTGAACTTTGGTGAACTTATCCATGAATTCCAACCAAACATTAAAAAAAGTTGGCCAGAAAACTCGTAAAGTTCAGAAATAAAATTGTTAAACAGGAGATGTGTCTTTTGATTAATTCTATACACACACACACACACACATACGCGCACACACACACACACACACACACACATATATATATATATATTATATATATTATATTTATATATATGGCGGGAGGTACTCATTTAAAAGCATCCATAACCGTAAAATGTATTTTACCTTTTATTATATTGTCCTGGGGAAGGAAATAACCGAAAAACTTAAGCGTCGACGTCACATCAAGATAGTTTCATATTTTTGGAACCCTTGTGTTTTTCTAATATATATATATATATATATATATATATATATATATATATATATATATAATACATATGTGTGTGTTGTGTGTGTGTGTGTGGTGTGTGTGTGTGTGTGTGTGTGACGAGAAAAAGGGAAGTGAAATCCGACGATATGTAATATAATGAAAAATTTGAAAAAAAACAGGTTTAATAAAAGAGTGATATTTATTCAACCGACGCTGCAGTGTTTTAATCTGTTTTGTAAATCTTCTTCAGAGCTTTTGTTGATATAAGGAAAAGTAACATTTATCACAGAATGATTAGGAGACTGTGATAGTTTTTTGTTGATCAGTTTGTTTTAACAAGTGTCTTGCATGGAAAATTTGCCCTCTTAGAATTGTTCGAAATTTATGAAACGCTGGGATGAACGGTTTAGAAAGATGACACACACACACAAACACACACACACACACACACACCACATATATATATATATATATATTATATATATATATGGGCTTAATTATTTGCTTGAAGCATAGTGTATAGAGGATGAATTATTTGCTTGAAGCATAGCTTTAGAGGTTGATTTTGAAGGCTATTACAATGCAGGTGTAAAGAAAAAATATGGTGTTGTTTGTTAACCTGTGATTTGTTAACAAACAACACCATTTTTACCTTATTTTTTTCTTTACACGTGTCAGATTTAGCCCTGAAGAGCTTTATGCGAAACTAATAGTAGGTTCGTCTGACTCATTAGATTATCCTTATTATTGGCTCTACTTAGGTATCGAGCACTTTTTACTTATAAGCTTTCTCCTAGCGGTTATATGAATATATATATATATATCTTATATACATATATATACATATAAATTGTTTTTTCTTTTGGCCAAATACGGTACCAATAGATTATTTTTTGTTGGTACGAATATCTTGGTCCTTTCTTTTTTTCAAAAATTTTTTTTCTTCCTGGTTGATGTTTGGTAGTATATTTTACAATCAAACTTTCTGCTGGGTTTTTTCTCTCCGCAAGGATCTACCAACACGCTTGGTATATATATATATATATATAATATTATATATATATATATATATATATATATTAAGTAAAGAATAACATGACTCTAATATTAAGAGCACACATTGAGCTCTCAAACTGCGACAGGTTTTTAAAAAAATTAAAACTCTTGTGTCGTAAGGAAGATTTCTTCTCTGGACTTTTGGATTATATATATGTATATATATATATATACATGAGAAGTAAATACACAGCGATGTGTTTTTGATATGGCTTTTTTTAGCCGACAATTTTTGGGAGAATATGTGCTTAATTGAAGTCGTACCTAATTTTGAAAGTTAATTAATTAATAATTAATATGCCCACCTAATTAATTAATTATTAATTAATTAACTTTCAAAATTAGGTACGACTTTATAAGCCATGAATTAGGTATGACTTAATAGCTCATATTCTCCCATATATATATATATATTATATAATTATATATATATATAGAGAGAGAGAGAGGGGGCGAGAGAGAGAGGGGAGATAGATAGATAGATAGATAGTCGAATACAGGCGATGATTAAAATGGTTTTAAAAACAACTTTGTGTAAAGTCGTCACAAACACTTAAGCATAACTATCAGTTTCACGATATAACTCGATCTTGAGATGATTGTGAAGATAGTAATTGCTTTTCGTCCATAAGTACCAACATTGACCAAGACTCTCTCTCTCTAGTCTCAAGGAGGAGACTCTAATATTCATAGTCTGCGCTTGAAAAATGTAAATATTCCCACGCTTTTCTTAATTTCTTTTTATTATTAAAAAATACTTATTTTTTTCCTCAGATCATTACATAATTGCTGCTTCTTCTAGTAATGGCTTATGATTATAAACTGTTAAATTTCTTTAGAACAAAAATAAAAATAAATATAGAACAACTTAGATATATCAGTTAAAAATACTAGCAAATATATGCACCCTCCGGGTGCTAGTATTTAAGTTTTAATATGATAAAATATATTAAATTAGAAAGGCTGATGAAACTGAATAAGAATGCAGATAAAAAGATTTTGAACAGAGGGGGTATGATTGAAAAATAGAACAACTTTGGAACTAACTCTTCCATCATTTTACATTACTCCCGTCTGTCTTTGTTAATTTTTTTCTAATTTAACTATTTAGTTTAAAATAGAAAGTAAAGAATAATATTATAGTTATTTCTTCTTGTTAATGGATTTCTTTTAAGATTTATTCCTGAGATTTTTGCTCATATTCAATAAGATAAAACCAAACAGTTCGAAATCAATAATACTAAGCACATATTTATTAAAATCAAATTTTTAATATCAAAATGCAAATTAGCCTTACCATTCACACTGTAAACCGCTGCTTTGTTGTATATATAAATACAATTGCATGTTATTTGTATGTACATATGGTCAACAGTCTTAATGATGTAAAACAATTTTTATTAATAATTGGGTTTTAAATAAAAAATAAAATCATGAAGAATGTGATATAAATAACAAAGGGAATTGTGATTTGTATAGTAATATAGTTTCGGTTACAGACAGAAAAACTGACAATCTCCATTATAATAAGATATATACACATTAGATAATACTTAACAAGAAATGATTACAAATGAAACTAATAAGTAATATTTTGTGAGATAACTTTATCAAAACGATATATATACATATATATATATATCGTTTTAATATATATTATATATATATATATATATATATATATATATATATATATATATATATATATGAGGATGAATGAATCAAGAAGAAAGAACAAAATGGATAATAAAAGATGAATTTAATCAATATCACTTACACATGTGTTTCGGTCAGTTCATCTGTGTGAAAATATTCAGCACACAGAGAAGATTCGACCTTCATTAGAGTGAAATTTTATTTTGAATGGAAAAATTCGTTAGGGAAAAACGGAGAATTTTTAGAAATGTTTGAAGATAATTTTTTTTTATCACTTTAGGAACGCTTTTTCATTCAAAATAAAAATTTCACTCTGATGAAGGTCGAATCTTCTCTGTGCGGAATATTTTCCCCCACACCAGATGAAACTGACCGAAAACACATGTGTAAGTGATATTGATTAAATTCATCTTTTATATCCATTTTGTTTCTTCTTTTTCTGACTTCATTCATCTCATATATATATATATATATATATATATAATATATCTATTTATATTTATATTATATTATATATATATTATACAACGATAATTATATATATGTATACTATATCGTTTTTGATAAAGTTATCTCACAAAATATTATTATTAGTTTCATTTGTAATCATTTCTTGTTAAGTTTATCTAATGTGTAATTATATCTTATTATAATGGAGATTGGTCGTTTTTCTGTCTGTAACAGAAACTATATTACTTACAAATACATTCCCTTGTTATTTATATCACATTCTTCAATGATTTTAATTTTTTTAATTTAAAACCAATTATTAATAAAATTGTTTTACATCATTAAGACTGTTGCCATATGTACATACAATAACATGCAATTGTATTTATATATACAACAAGCAGCGGTTACAGTGTGATGGTAAGGCTAATTTGCTTTTGATATTAAAATTTGATTTTAATAAATTGTGCTTAGTATTATTGATTTCGAATGTTTGGTTTTATCTATTGAATATGAGCAAAACTCAGGATATCTTACAGAAATCCATTACAGAAGAAATAACTATAATATTAATTCTTTACTTTCTATTTTAACTAAATAGTTAAATTAGAAAAAAATTAACAAAGACAGACGGGAGTAATGTAAAATGATGGAAGAGTTAGTTTCAAAGTTGTTCTATTTTTCATCATACCCCTCTGTTCAAAATCTTTTTATCCTGCATCTTATTCAGTTTCATCAGGCCTTTCTAACTTTATATATTTTATCATATTTAAAACTTAAATACTGCACCGCGGAGGTGCATATATTTTGCTAGTATTTTTAACTGATATTCTAAGTTGTTCCTATATTTATTTTTATTTTTGGTTTTTCTAAAGAAATTTAACAGTTATAATCATAAGCCATTTACTAGAAAGAAGCGCAATTATGTAAATGTCTGAGGAAAAATAAGTATTTTTTTAATAATAAAAAGAAATTAAGAAAAGCGTGGAATATTTACATTTTCAAGCGCAGACTATGAAATATTGAGTCTCCTCCTGAGACTAGAGGGAAGAGTCTTGGTCAATGTGTAGCTTATGACGAAAGCAATTACTATTTCAATCATTTCAAGATCGAGTTATATCGTGAAACTGATACGTTTGCTTAAGTGTTTGTGACGACTTTACACAAAGTTGTTTTTAAACCCATTTTAATCAATCGCCCTGTTTCGACTATCTATCTATCTATCTATCTCCCTCTCTCTCTCGCCCCTCTTCTTCTCTCTCTCTATATATATATTATTATATATTATATATATATATGGGAGAATATGAGCTTATTCAGTCTACCTAATTTCATGGCTTATAAAGTGTACCTAATTTTTTGAAAGTTAATTATTAATATTATTAATTACGGTGGGCATATTAATTATTAATTAATTAACTTTTCAAATTAGGTACGACTTCAATAAGCACATTCTCCCAAAATTGGTCGCTAAAAAAGCATATCAAAAACAATCGCTGTGTATTTACTTTCTCATGTATATATATATTATACATATATATAAATCCAGTCAGAGAAGAAATCTCCTTACGACACAAGAGTTTTAATTTTTTTAAAACCCCCTGTGCGCAGTTTGCCGAGCTCAATGGTTTGTGCTCTTAATATTAAGAGTCATGTTATTCTTTAACTTTATATATATATATATATATATATATATATATATATATATAATATATATATATCCAGCGTGTTGGTAGATCCTTGCGGAGAGAAAAAACCCAGCAGAAAGTTTTGATTGTAACAATTATACTACCAAAACTCAACCAGGAAGAAAAAATTTTTGAAAAAAAGAAGGACCAGATATTCGTATCCCCAACAAAAAATAATCTATTGTAGCCGTAATTTGGCAAAAGAAAAACAATTTATAATGTATATATATGTATATAGTATATCTATTATATATTCATATAACCGCTAGGAGAAAGCTTTATAAGTAAAAAGTGCTCAGATACCTAAGTAGAGCCAATAATAAGGATAATCTAAATGAGCTCAGACGAACCTACTATTAGTTTCGGCGATAAAGCTCTTCGGGCTAATCTGACACGTGTAAAGAAAAAATAAGTGTAAAAAATGGTGTTGTTTTGTTAAACAAATCACAGGTTAACAAAACAACACCATATTTTTCTTTACACCTGATTGTCATAGCCTTCAAAATCACCTCTAAAGCTATGCTTCAAGCAATAATTCATCCTCTATACACTATGCTTCAAGCAAATATTAACCATATATTATATATATATTATATATATATATAATATACTGCCTGTGTGTGGTGTGTGTGTGTGTGTGTGTGTGTGGTGTGTCTCTTCTAAACCGTCCATCCCAGCGTTTCATAAATTTCGAACAAGTTCTAGAGGGCAATTTCATGCAGACCTTGTTTAAACAAACTGATCAACAAAACTATCACAGTCTCGCTATCATTCTGTGATAATGTTATTTTTCCTTATATCAACAAGCTCTGAAGAAGATTTACAAAACAGATTAAAACACTGCAGCGTCGGTTGCAATAATATCACTCCTTTTTAATTTAAACTGTTTTTTTTTTCAAATTTTCATTATATTACATATCGTCGATTCACTTCCCTTTTCTCGTCCACCACACACACACCACACACACACACCACACACAAACACACACATATGTATATATATATATATATTATATATATATTATATATATATAAATATATATATTTAGAAAACAAAGGGTTCCAAAAATATGAAACTATCTTGATGTTGACGTCGTACGCTTAGTTTTTCGGTTATTTCCTTCCCCAGGACAATATAATAAAGGTAAAATACATTTTTACGGTTATGGATGCTTTTAATATGAGTAGCCTCCCGCCTATAATATAATATAATATATATATATTATATATATATATGTGTGTGTGTGTGTGTGTGTGTGTGCGCGTATGTGTGTGTTGTGTGTGTGTATAGAATTAATCCAAAGACACATCTCCTGTTTAACAATTTTTATTCTGACTTTTACGAGTTTTCCTTGGCCAACTTTTTTTAATGTTTGGTTGGAATTCATGGATTAAGTTCACAATTCAAGTCCGCGAGTACTTTCGTCACTTCCAACGTGCCATCATCAGTGTTCCGTTTTTTAAAAAATTAAATTAATGTAGAGGCTGGAGGAGAAGAATTTATGAGAAGGGTGTTATAGCATTTAAATTGTATGTACTGCATTGGAAAATTAATTTTGTTTAAGGATGGTTTGTATTGTTTTCTGAAGTGCCGAAAAGTACTCGGGACTTTGACTTGGTGAACTTTATCCACGAATTCCCCAACCAAACATTAAAAGTTGTCCAGAAAACTCGAAAAGATCAAAAATAAAATTGTTAAACAGGAGATGTTTCTTTTGGGTTTAATTCTAACATGTATAAAAGAAAAGAATGGCTGCCCAAATACACACACACACACATACATTATATATTATATATATATATATATATATGTGTGTGTGTGTGGTGTGGTGTGTGTGGTATGNCGTGTATGAAGTTTACAGTTTTGTTACAGATAGTTCGCGCCCTTTCCGTCGAATGTGGAAATTGGTTCGAGTGGTTTGTTTTTTCAACCGCTTGTGCTTTCGGCCATTTAATGAGGGAAGGAGAGGACTGGATGTTGATTGGACATTTGATTGGACCGCGGATACACTATTTAATTAATTGCTCTGTCTCACTACCTAATAAATATAAATTGTTCTATAATGATATTGTGGCTCTTATCTGCTTAACAAATAAAACATCCATATAATCTACTATAAACTTATTATTCATTGCGGTAAGACATTTATTTATAACTAGCAAATATATGACCCTCCGGGTGCAAGTATTTAAGTTTTAATGTAATGAAATATGTATTAAATTAGAAAGCTAATAGAAATGCAGATAAAAAAGATTTGAAACAGAGTGGGGTATAATTGAAAAATAGAAATGAAACTTACCTTTCCATCACTGCCGTCTTTCATTGCTGAATTTTACTTATTTAAGCTATTTAGTTAAATTAGGAAATAAAGAATAAATGACAGTTATTTTTCTTGTTAATGGATTTCATTTAAGATTCATTGAAGAGATTTTTGCTTATATTCATTAAAATAAACCCAAACAGTTATAAATCAATAAACTAAAGCACATATTTAATAAATCACATTTTAAATATCAATATGCAAATTAGCCTTCCGTTCACGCTGCAAACCATTATTTTTTGTATATATAATATATAGCATGTTATTATTGTAGCAGATATGGCAACAGCATTAATAAAAGGTGAAGCAATTTTAATTAATAATTAATTTAATAAAATAAAATATGAAGATGTGATGTAATAATATGTTAATTGTGAACTCGATTAGTAATATAGTTTCGGTACAGACAGAAAAACACACAATCTCCATTATAATAAGATATATATATATAATCTATGTGGTGTGTGTGTGTGTGTTTGAAGAAGCGTGCATAATGGTAAAGTCGTGGAAATGGACTCGAGTTTGAATCCCAGACAAGGCTGTTTGCATTTCACATAGGCTAGCTTACCCTTCGGAAAGGTATGGATCCATAGTATTCTCCTCCAGCTATGGTAAAATAGTAGAGCAGACTGGGCTCTTTAACCTTGGGTAAGTAATCAGTTCAAGAAAGGGAAAACTCTGAATTCAAAATCCTGAGGTCAGTCGTTGATTGGTTTGTGTATTCCTTGTGCACCAATTCTTTCCTATCGACTGTGCCAAAAAGTGCCGTGGTCCAACAAAAGTCTTACACTATAACAAATCACTATGTGGGTTGTTCATTGTATGAACCCTCAAGGTCGAAAATCGATGAGAGAGGTCCATAATATATTATAAGCAGATGTTTATGTATGTAGATATTTAGCATATGGTTACAGTAAGGGTTTTCTGAAGTCTTTCTTTTATGTCAACCAATCAAACGCCTCACCGTGAATAGATCAAACAAAGCGGTAAGAAAAAATAGACCTTCTCCCTGGAATACATAACACTTCCAAAGATTTGAGTGGGATGACGAAGGACGGATGAAGGAGACGATGAAAAAAACAACAAAACAAAAATAAATGAAGACTCAATAGAAAAGGGACAAGTGAAATAAAGACACAGTGCAACCTGGAGTGTTGAACAAAAAAAAACTCGAAAAGATCGTTTAGTGTTCTGCATAATTGCTTCAATGAGCCACAGGTGTTTGAAAACGAGGCTACAAGTGATTGGAACTGAACAAAGTTGATTCCAGTTTGGTTTATCTTGCACTACCACCACACACATACACACGTATATATTATATATATATATATATATATATATATATATATTATATATACTATTATATATATACACACACACACATATATATATGTGATATATGTATATATATATATATAATATATATTATATCTGATGAGTTTAAATTTTTGTGTAGCTATTATATTTATTATTAATATGTTAATATATTATGTCTAAATTGTAAACCTATATATATATAATGTATAATTATATATATTATATATATATATATATATATATATATCATCACACACATTATATATGTATATATTATATATATATATTATATATATAATATATATCTGATGAGTTTATTTTTTGTGTAGTTTATATTTATATAATTATATGTTATATATATAATGTCTAAATTGTAACCTATATATTTAATGTATAATATATATATATAGTTATATATATATATACACACACACAACCACACTATATTATATATGTATATATATATATATATATATATATATATATATTATATATCTGTTGGAGTTTATTTTTTTGTGTAGCTATTATTTTATTAATTATATGTTATATATATGTCTAATTTGGTAAACTGCTACATATATATATATATATATAATATATATATATATATATATATATGTGTGTGTGTGTGGTGTGTTGTGTGGTGTCGGTGTGGTGTGTGTGTATATATTTGATGAGTCTACTTTTTGTGTATATATATATTGATATATATGTATACTACATATTATATGTTCTTCTTTATGCATATATCAGATGGGTCTAATTTTTTGTACATTTATGAAATATTATATGTGTCTGTGGGTGTGTATGTGTGAGTGTGTGTGTGTATGGTGCGTGTGTGCGTGTGAGTGTGTGTGTGTGTGTGTGGGGGTTCTCTATTGTCATATTTTATGAGTGAAATATTTTGTATTCGAACTAATGAAAGAAATGATTAAAATAAATGAAATACTTAATTGGATATAACACAAATATATATTACATAAACACACAACACACACACACACACACACTATTATATATTATATATATAATATATATATATATATATTATATATTATGTGTGTGTGTGCGTGTGTCTGTGTGTGTGTTATTATAACAGTATTATCACTATCAGATCCATACTCATATCTCCACTAATCCAATATGTACTTATTTGGGTCAAGGATATAATTATTTATTTTCGCAAAAAACGAATGTTGAAAAAATGTTAGCTCAATAGGGGAAGTGAGATGTGTTTAAACATTACCAATGTTTTTATCCATAACTTCTCTTTATTATTTTTATCTATTCACTTGATACAAAAACATGTAAGAAAAAAATGTCATGACTAAAAAATACTGAAATTTAAATAGCATTTAATGAGGAGGAACCACTCAATAAGGCTGGAAGAAAATAAACCTTTATCAGCAACCCATGTTTTTGTTGTGTTTAGACAATGACAGCTAGCACCAGCCAAGAAGAATTAGCAAGGAAGAAGAGCGCAGCAGTTTATAAAAAAGTCAGTACAAAAAATGGCGGACCAGCAGAGAAGCAGGTAACGCAGAAATTGAAAGCGCCCAAAGTAAGATCACTTATCTCTAATCTAAGTCCTCTCTCTCTCTCTCTCTCTCTCTTCTCTCTCTCTCTCGCGCGCGCGCATTTTATATATGTTGAGGTTTTTTGACTTCAATTTTTGGCTTGCTAAGAATTTCCCCAGCGCTATCCGTACAGTAATGGATCAAGACACTGTGGGCGTAATCTTGAATTTATAATCCTATCATTCGGATTTATATTCTCCGATGAGGATTTACGTTGTTGTCACCAGCGTTATATATATAGTATATATATATATTATTATTATATATTATATACATTCGGACTGCCAAGTTTATTTAGTATTAAAACTTTACAATAAACATCAGACTTAATTTAAATGCCAATTATTGATAAATCAACAGTGAAAGTTTCATTAAAAATCGAAATAATTCCTTGTTTTTTTTTGCTTTTTTTTCAATCGGGGTCTAAATTTATTGTGTAAAATACTGATTTTACGTCATCTTAGGTCGTTTTTATGGCCATGTTGAAAATTGACCGTAAACTAGTTTAAAATGTAATTAGAAATAAATTTCATGTGTATTATTATTAATTATTATTTTATGTATTATTATTATTATTATTTTTTTTTTTTTTTACTTATGTTACTTCTCTTCAAAAATTTGACCTTAGATCTCTCGATTTATTAATTTTCAATTCGTTTTCAAAGGAAAACGAGTCAGACATTTTGGGCAGACTCTAATTATATATATTATATATATATATAATATATATATATAATATTATATATATATATATATATTAAATATTGGATTCTGGTTACAATGGGAGAAATGTATATTTATAAAAAGAGAAGAAGGACCGCAAGATGTATCGTTCTCAGAAAAAATGTTTTAATCTTTTTATTTCACATCGCAACACATGTTTCTTTCTTCAGGCTTTGATCAATAATTATTGATATCGCATTTTTATATATATTATATATATACACATATACATATTATATTATATACATAGGTTGTGCGTATTTCTGTAATTTTTTGTACCTGGCTGTTATATACGGTTGAATACTAAGTTATTCCTTTTCAATATTTGCGTGGCGATTTGCCGTGACCTGCATGCGATCTGCGCGCAAAATTGAGAAAAAATTGATGATGTAACGTTCACAATCTTTGCGCGTAGTCGCACGCAGGTCACGGCTTAGTATAAGCAATATTTATTAATATGAAAAGAATAACGGTAGCGTTCTAAAATGGCGCCTTTTGTAATGGGCTATTTTGTCTGTAAAATGAGTTCTGGGCTTCCCTACTCCTAAAAATCGCTATTCAAAAGTCTTAAATCAACCTTGTTAAGTTATAATGCTTTCTGTTTTTTTTTTCAATAGCAGGATCAATATCGATGTTACACTGCTCTCTGGCAATATTTTTTTCTATTATCATTTAAATATATTGAAAATTATTTGTCCAATAAGATTATTTTTAATTTTTTGCTCAGAGCGAAGTCTACTATATTTTTTGCAAAAATTCGACTAATTCTGACAATTTTTGGAATTGGACTTCAAATGTGTGTGGTTGTCTAACGTTAACATTAACCACACATGGCAAAGGTTTTCAGAAAAATTGAAGGTGAATGGGTGACTATTTCATCTTTTACTGGGTGATTTGACACCATAGCGTCAGCCGTTTTTTGCGGATTACAGAGTAATGGAGAGGAATATTATATATATATTATTATATATTATATATATATATATATATATATATATATAATAATATATATGGACCTTGTCAGAGACTGTAAAATTTGTGGAACATGAAGATGACACCTATATCAATGCATTGATAGTCCCTGTCGGCAAAGAGAGCGTCCTGTGGTGTAGTCGCTAACGAGCTAGACTGTTGTGAGTCGAGGTAAGTGAGTTCGATCTCTAGTCACTTTATGCATGTTCACTTTCGGACTAATATTCTGGTAAAGGCATGCACCCTCTTATACTCAGGTTTCCCGCCGTGTCCATTTCCTAAAATGGTAAATATTAACTATGCACCTCACTCAGAGTAATAATCCTTTGGAAAATACTAACCCTCTCATCTCCTATCTGGTGGTTTGGAATGTTCATTACCATTTCTTATTCACGGATAGTTTTTGACATATGTTTGGAGAGGTGTCAAATATTATCTATGTCTCCTCTTTATGTATATTCTGATGGTTATTTTTTGTGTATAAATGAATATATATATATATATATATATATGTGTGTGTGTGTGTGTGTGTGTTTGCGTGTGTGTGTGTGTGTGTGTGTGTGTGTGTGCTTGTCGTGGGTCTATATTATATATTCAATGAGATATTTTTGTATCGTAAGTATATAAAAAAGCGATAAAATAAATGAAATTCTTAATTGGATATAACAGAAAAAACATATATTATAATATATATTATATATATATATTATATATATATATATATATATTACACACAAATATTAAACTATGCTCTAAGAACTAATATCTTTGGAAAAATACTAACCTTCCGCATCTTCTAATCTATGTTTTTAAAATGTACATTATTTTAGGCATTAAATAGCCCCCATTGTTTAACTATGCCAGCAAAACAAAGGAACCAGACCTATTCTTACCAAGAACACCTAAAGATCGGAACCCTAATAGGTATTACCACTCCGGGTCCAGAGTAGAGCGTGGGACTAAAGGTAATGAAAAGTAACTCCCACTCCCCAGGCTCCAAATTGGAATTCCACTATCTTGATGTAGTTTAACGTAACACCCAGGACACCAAAACCGCCCCCAGCAGACGCTTTTTCTAAGGCATATATATAAAACAGGTTAGGATTTGATTATTAGGGCATAGGGACAGGACATCATATAGGTGCTAGGCTTGACGTGCCAGCCGATTTATCGGAGGAGCCTTCTAACCGCCCATTTAGGCTAAGTAACATGCATGCCCTGACTGCTCAGCTACCATGGTTCCATCCTTATTATTATGGGTAGCACCCAGGAAACAGGTGGTCTCGCATTGTGGATTCTTTCCATTACAGGTGGCGTCGGCGTATAACTCCACCCAAGAAGGCTGTGAGGGGGGGGGGCGGCTAACTACGTCAACACCATTCTCGTGGCTTTTAGAACCCTGGTATGATGCACTGGTTTGCACTATTTCAGTTGTTTTTGCATTCGCTTCGCTGCATATGGCATAAACAGACGTTCTATTTCAAACCGTATAAATATTTTGTAAGCGCACGCGGCGTTTAACGTTTATCTCAATGGACGCGTCAACCTATTCAAGACCTGGACGCGGGTTGTTGCGTTTCGCTTCGCGCTAATGCCTTAGTATAGGGCATCGATCCATTTTTATCCCCCCCCACCGCTCCAAAATAAGTAATAGCAAGGATGGGCTGGGTGCTTCTATACTTTTAGTTGTAAGGGCAATTTTCTAGAAGCGAAACAATGCATTTGTAAAATATCGTTTATTTTTACGGAATTCAACCGCCTAGGGTTATTTTAGGTACTATGCATGAATAGCGTGGCAAGAGATAATTGTTATTTTTGTGAACGGAGAAACGAAAAAAGCAAGACTTCGTCTTGCCTGCCGGGATCGAACCCGCGTCCTCTCGCATGGCAACAATGCGATTTAGGCACTGGGATTGGACGCGAGGTGCAATTCAGGTGCCCCAATGTTGGCGCCTACAGCGTCGCATCCGAATGGCAGCGTGAACGACGTGAGACGGTAGTCAGCGACGAAGCGCTTTGTTGAACCACAAGAAATTGATTTTTATTCACAAAGTTTTTAAGGGCCATCCTTGGCCAGTAGATTCTTGTAAAGGGTATCTATAACGAATCGCGTTTGGTAATCCTCTCAGGTAGATATTCCTTGGTTCTTTCGTCAGTGGTTTGCAAGTTATTGAGAAAGAATCGGTGGCTTAGTATATCACCACGCAAGTATGGCCAGCGATTGGCTTAAGGAATAGACCACATATCTTCACCGTCGTCACGGTCATTGATTTAAAGACAACAGATTTATCATTGTGCTTGGCTATCGTCTTGGTTTGGGTAAACTACTATTTGTTTGTTTTACATCTAATAGCTGACCATCACATTCATTCACAACTTTTCCGTAGTGACAAAACGTAGTAAACAGGAGTTTCTTTTCTCTTCAACTAATTTTATTATCTCAGGCAGTTTGCTTTTTCGAGAGAGAGGAGAATCTTATTCGCTTTAGTTTCCTATAACTAGCTTAAGTTGGCTTGGTATCCTTTTGTTAATACGGCTTATTAAATCGTTCTCTACCAGTACCCCAGCTCGTCTGCCTTTTCAGACTGAACCCGCTCAGCTCAACCTTTCCAGACTCAACTCTGCCCCAACTCACTACACTCTATACTTCCCACAGGGCAGAATTTTTCGAGAATATAGAGCTTCTCGAGGTTCTCCAGCATTCCAAAACACTTGTTAACTTCACGATCCCCCGGCGAGTCAGATGCAAATCCCTCAGTTACCATTGAGTCTCGTTTTTTGCGGAATTATTTATACATTATTTATCAAGCAAAATCATAAGACCCTAAGTTGGATTCCATGTCTTTGTGTTATTTCTAGCTAGTAATGGGAATTTAAGTCATCTCCCTCGGATTGACGGGGGGTCACTGTTGGACCCTCTGCCATCCTCGATATCATATTTTTATCAGGCTTTGAAACCCCGACTAGAATTATATTACAATAGTAACATGGATATTTTTACACAGCCTAACACTCCTGTCCAGAATGTGAAGCAGTCTACCCGTGGATTGAATAAATGGGTTCGGTTCGCCGTTCCGTGAGGCTCCTGATTACGTCATGAAGTTCCCGAACTCGACAAGAATGTTCCAGAGTTCGAAAAGGAGGATCCGAGTTCACAGGAAACACCTAAAGTGGCGGGGGGGGGGCACATCGGCCGAAACATTGTGTATATCTTATTATAATGGAGATTGTTGGTTTTCTGTCTGTAACCGAAACTATATTTCTAATCAAGTCACAATTAACCTTATTATTTCATCACATCTTCATGATTTTATTTATTATTTACCTCAATTTTAATAAAATTGCTTTTATTATAGTGTTGCCATATCTCACTTAATAACATGCTATTGTATTTATATGATACAAAAATAGCGAGTTTGACAGTGTGAACTGGGAAGGCTAATTTGCATATTGATTTAAAAATTTGATTTTAATTAATATATGTGCTTAGTATTATTGATTTCTAATTTTTGGTTTTATTTAATTGAATATGAGCAAAAATCTTCTCAATAAATCTTAAAAGAATCCATTAACAGAAAAATATGTAATTTTATTCTTTACTTCCTATTTTAACTAAAGATTTAATATAGGAAAATTTACCATGAAAGAGGCAGTCAGATGATGGAAGAGTAGTTTCATTTCTATTTTTCTATTATATGAGACCCCACTCTGTTTCAAATCTTTTTTTTACATTCTTATTCAGTTTTCATTAGCCTTTCAATTCCGTGGACGAAGCTGTTTGCCTTTCACATGGCGCTAATATCCTAGGAAGGTATGATCCCATTGCTCCTTCCAGCTATGGGTAAATAGCAGGAGCAGACTGTTTTTTTTTAATCATGGCTATGTAGCAATCTAGGAGTAGGAAAATGTCTGAAATTAAGTCTGTTAAACTCGCTTAAAAAATTGACCTTGTGTCGCATCCTGCTCGGTGGAGGGGTTGGTAAATATTTATATATATTATTAATATATATAATATATATATATATATAATATATTATAAAAGTGGCTACCAGCGTGACCGGAGTAGAGGGAGGGGTTAAAAAGTTCGTCTTTAGATCATTTTACTTTTTGTGAGTTAGATTTCTTGATGGTTGCTCATGTAAATATTTTAAATATAGTGAACTTTCATTCAATGATTCACATTTAAAAAAAAAGAAGATATAATGAGGTATTAAATTCAATCATCAATATCATATTTAAAAACGAAAAAAAAAGATGACAAAAAATTAAAAATTAATAATTACGGCCTTTACATTCCCTTCTGTTACTTTTCAATTTTGAATTTGAATTTTTAAAATATCTTCCCAAATCCTAAATTATTTTTCCACAAAAAGCAAGTTCTAGCGCTAGTAAAGTAAGTCGTCGGGGTGGCCTAAGTCGGATCAGCCTATCGCCTATCAGCGAGGGAGTCTATCCCCTTTTCCCTAGCGCTAGACCAAGGAGATTTGTTTTTGCGTCTGAGACAGAGCGCCACAGTATATCAGCTCTTACCTTACGGCAGCAGATCCCTGTGCTAACTTATACGCGAGTTTAGGAGTGCGTGGTGTGAATGGTTTAAAGTCAGTGGAATGGATCTCGTCGCTACGAGTTCAAATCTGGACGCGCTAATGCATTTTCAGCTTAGCGCTATACCCTTGGGATAAGTATGAATCCCATTCTCCCTCAACTTGGGCAAATAGTTAGTGCGACCGGGTCTTTAACCTTGGTTAGGCAATCCGGATTAGGAGAAGGAAAACTCTTGAATCCAAACCTGTTGAACTCCTTAAGAAATTGACATTTGCTGTCACGATTCCTCGTTCGGAGACGTCGGTGGGGTTTAAATATATATTACGCTGAGTTTTTGCGCAGACGGTATCGGATCTAGAACCTTGTGGTTTTAAGCCGAACGCTCTACGACTGAGCTTAACCCGGCCCCGTGAATAAGAATATGGTCTATATATCTTACTCCTGTCGTTAATGTTTTTGTTTTCGTAGTTTCGCTCCGGCCCTTAACAAAAATTTAACCACAACATTTGCCCCCCCCCTTTAGTACCAATTACCTTAAGCAAATATATTGCCGCCCCCACCCTTCCCCGGGGGGGTCTGCCCCCAGGTTTTTAATTTACAGTTTTAAATGTATAAAATTTGTATATAAATTAGAAAAGGCTATGGAATAGAATAGCAGATAAAAGATTTGAACAGAGGGGGTATATAAAGATGAAAATAGGATAGATAAAATGAACAATGAACTTACTCTTCCACAGCACTCTCTCTTTCATTGCTGAATTTTACTTCTATTTAAGTATTTAGTTAAAGAGGAAGTAAAGAATAAAATACATTATTTTTTCTTTGTTAATGGATTTCATTTAAGATTCATTGAAGAGATTTTTGCTTTATATTCATTAAAATAAAACCAACAGTTATAGAATCAATAATACTAAGCACATATTTATAAATCATTTTAATATCAATATGCAAATTAGCCTTCCGGTTCACACTGCAAACCGCTATTTTTTTGTGTATATAAATACAATAGCATGTTATTACGTATGTAACATAACACTAATAAAAGGTGAAGCAATTTATATAATTGAGGTTAATATAAAAATAAATCATGAGAATGAGATGAAATAATAAGAGCTAATTGTGACTTGATTTAGAATAAGTTTCGGTTACCAGACAGAAAAACACACATCTCCATTAATAAGATATAGATGATTTTGGACGGAGGTGTGGGTGGATTTGCTTCCCTATCTACCTTTTAAATATGACGAAATATATACTTTTATTCTTAAGCCTGAAGGGAATTCACTTATGGTGTTTCAAGGGCGGGCACGTTGTGAATGACAATATCATCCTTGGCCAGGGTTGGTAATAAATATATCACCCTGCTTCATGGGAAACATCCGCCCAACCTGTAATTTCACATCATAAATTAAGGGGCAGAGTTAGGGGCATGAATCTGAAGCCCCTTAACGTGGAATGCCAAATGTGTTGAATATTTAATTTCCGACCATCGGACTTGATGCTTTCATTTATTCAAACCGGTAGCTACGGGTATGAATGAGCACAAGGTGACAATATGAGGTATTCACCAGGATCGAACTCGTTATTGAGTAGTATGGATATAGGATACTTGTTGCTAACCGTTAGGTCATGGTGAGAGTTCATCTAGCGTTTACTAAACACGTTCGCCCACGGGTAGGATGTAACAATCAAGGTGAAAATTATGGGGCACTCACCAAGGATCGACTCGTATTCAATTGTAAAGCGGATTTGGGATATTTGTTTGCTAACGTAACATCTTGATGGGAAGAGTCCATTTACTTTTACTTAAACACGTTCAACACGAAACTCTTATGGTAGTAATGGATTTGCGATCTTGCTTGTTACCATTACATCATGATAGGGGGTCAAGGGTTTTATTAATCATGCGGGGTTAATAACACTAAGATGTCTATGAGAAATCTGGACTTGAATACTTTTCATTTATTCACTGGTTAGCCACGGGGTATGATGAGCACAAGGTGACAACTATGGGGCATTTACCCAAGGTCTAACTCGTTATTGAGTAGTAACAGATCTGGGATACTTGTTTGCTAACCGTTAAACTTGATGGGAAGAGTCATTTACGTTTTTACTAAACACGTTCGCCACGGGTATGATGTAACAAAGGTGACAACTATGAGGCATTCACCAAGGATCGAACTCGATATTGAGTAGTAACAGATCTTTGGGATATTTATTTACAAACTGTTACACCTTGATGGAAGAGTCCATTTAATATTTTACTAAATACGTTCGCACGGTAGGATGTAACACGGTGGACAACTAATGGGGCATTACCAAGGATCGAACTCGTTATTGAGTAGACAGATCTGGATATTTGTTTGAACTAAAGTTACACCTTGATGGGAGAGTCATTTACGTTTACTAAACACGTTCGCTATGGGTATAATGAGACCAAGGCTGAGAAATATGGGATACCAAGGATGCGTAACTCGTTATTGGAGTAGTAACGATCTGGGATTTTGTTTACACACTGTTACACCTTTGATGGGAGAGTCATTTATATTTACTAAACACCTTTCGCACGGGTTAGGATGTAACACATGGTGACAATATGGGGCATTTACCAAGGATCGAACTCGTTATTGAGTTGTACAGATCTGGGATATTTGTTTGTTAAAGTTACATCTGATGGGAGAGTCATTTACGTTTACTAACTACGTTCACGCACGGGTTATGAAATGCAGACAAGTTTTGAAAAATGGGGCATTCACCAAGGATCGAACTTTTTATTGAGTAGTACAGATCTGGGATACTTATTTGCTAAACGTTACACCTGATGGAAGAGTCATTTTAGCGTTTCTAAACAGTTCGCCCACGGGTAGGATGTAACACATGGTGACAACTATGGGGCATCCAGCTATGATAGAACTGATATATCAGTAGGTAATGTTCAACAAAATTCGCTTGCTAACGCATTACCATGATGAGACGCCCTTGAACTAAACATAGTATATGCATACTTTCAGAAAACTATGTTTGATCTCTGTTGACGTTAATACTGACATGAATGTCAGTGGTTGACCTTTTTCTTGCAATGGGGTGGAATTCGAGTCGCCATTGCTCGTTAGGTCAATGTCATTTTGGCCAAACTGGCTTTCAACTACTACATGTAACATGGTATATATATATATAGTTATATATATATATATATATAATATATATATATATTATTATATATATATATTATATATGGGTACATCACACACACAAATATATATATGAATAGTTTATTGGCAGTACTGAATTTAAAAAAGGACGCGTAAAAGCCATATGCATGTTGTAAAATTTTTTTCTTCCTTCAAGTAGTTAGATTTAAAAATCTAAATGATTTTATCTTTTTTGTCAATGCCTCGCTCAGAGAAATTACATTGAAGATGGTATTGTGGTTTTGTTTTGTTTTGTTGGTAGACGAATGGATAGTGCGAAAGCAATGAGAAAAAAGTTTTTTTTTCTCATGGACAAAGAGTTCGTAAAAACCAAGAAAATTACAACTCACAAGGGTGGTTCGATAAATTTACGAGTCCCGTTAGATAAGTTTAGCGCTTGGGTGCCAAATAGGAGTAACTGATTGGACTGCTTCTTAGACGCACAGGAAAGTTTGAGTGCGGGAGATATCTATACTATATCATATATATATAATAATATATACTATATAATTAGCGAAACATGTTCATTCACCTGATGGTGACAGATTTATCTGCTCGTCACTGGAGTCCTACAAGGAGATCATTAGCACGTTTATAATCTTCTGCTATTTCTACAATTGTTATTAGATTAATAAAGGGTTTTGCACTGAAATTTGGGCGAATAAGAGATGCAACTTTCGTCCATTTATCTATTTTCATTTTGTGTATATACTTGCATACATACCTAAAGCGTATGTCATCGAACTTTCTCGGGAATTCGTCAACGACTGCGATTTTCTACCATTTGTTTTCTTAGGACCGATGAGTTTTCCAATGCATTTGATTTCCGTACGACTAGGGAATGGAACAATACTACTAGCATACGGTTTCCCAAAGAACGGTTCTGGTATAATGACTGCTCTACAAAACACTAAGAAGGTGGCGCCACCTGATGGCGACAGAAAAGGGGGGGTTTATTTATCTAGCCGCTGGAGTCCTAACAAGGATGATAGCATTAGCATGCATATATGTTTATAATTACGCTAGATATATCATTAATGGTATTAGATCTACAAAGAAAACAGGCTTCACCGCCAAAACGAGGCTAGTAAACAAATGATATGCCTGCAGAAACTATTGCAGATGCGACTAGCGGGTTTACAATAATGGAATCGATAACCTGATTTATTTTGTATTATTTCGATTTTTCGGAATTATTAGTATTAATCTGGTTTTTCGGACTATTGTCCTCACCTCTATATTGTTATTTGTACAACGTTCCGACCGATTGTCCCTAATGGCCTTCGTGTTGATGATACATTCCTTCGGCGTTGTCTTAGTATTGTCTTTGAACCGCTTTTTTTTGGGGGGGGGGCTCCTGTCCTCCGCGTGTCACCCGTGAGTTCACTGTAAAGTATTTTATGGAGCAGTCTCTCTGCAAGCCTGCGGATAGTGTGACCCAACCATGGTATTATTTCATGGTGGTATTTCACCGTCAACCCCCGATTATATAGACCCGATTAAAGGGTTATATAAGTCAAGAGGATCAAGCTCGCTATTCAGTAGTAATGGATCTGCAAAACTAACACATCACTCAATAATTCCCGGGCCTAACTAATAAAACAAATTTTACGCAAAATTCGACTTAATTCATCAACATAGACTACTTCTGGGGTTATACACTTTCAACGCTTCTCTAACAATTCGATGCCTTTTTTGTAGAACGCTTTGTCTTTGGCCTCAAAAATTCGCCTCAGTTTTCGATATCACTTCTTCATTGGAGCCAAATCTCTTTTCCTTGAGCATTCTTTTAAAGTCTGCTAACAGCCAGTAGTTGCTGAAGAATAGCGTGGGTGCGGAAACGATTCAAAGTGCAGTGCTTTTGCAATCGTTGCAATCAGCATGGGACGGTGCATTGTCTTGGTGAAAGAGCACTTTTTTCTACTTCATTTGTGGCCGTTTTTTGGCGATTTCTCCCTTGAAACGCACCAATGATTTTACATAATACTTTCTATTGATGAGTCTTCCCTTTTCTAGCTAATCGATAAAAAAATACCTTGTGCATCCCAAAATACGGAGGGCAAAACCTTGCCTGCTGATGTTTGCGTCTTTGGTCGCTCTGGACGGCTTTACCTGCTGCTGTCCACTCAGCTGACTGCCGATTTGACTTCGGAGTGAAGTGCTGGATCCACGTTTCCTCCTGATGTAACGAATATGTAAATACCTTGGTACCCCCTCACTATAATCTGATTGGACAGTGTCCTCTATAAATATTCGACACTGTGTTGGTACAAGCGCCTAAGCCTACCAGTCCAGTGAGCTTCGGCCCTGGACAGGTTGTGTTTAATTAATAGCGTCGATCCCAGGCGCCCCCTTGAGGGACAATGCCAACGGGATCGACGCAATTTTTCTACCTGCCACCCATGAGTCTTGGCTTGGCTTGTGGGTGGTGCCCACATAAAACTGCCTTGTGCCATATCGTGTGAAAGTGGGACACATGTAAATACCCCTAAGCCTACAAGCCCAGTGTGTTTCGGCCACTGGACAGGCTGATTTGGCTAATAGCGTCGATCCCAGGGGGCCGTCTCCCCAGGAAATACCTGCCCCTCGATTTAAAGGGTCAGGGCTGGGTTTATCCCAGGTGACCCCTTGAGGGGCAATGCCGACGGGATCGACGCAATTTTTCTACCTACCACCCATGAGTCTTGGCTTGTGGGTGGTGCCCACATAAAACGGCCTTGTGCCATATCGTGTGAAAGTGGGACACATGTAAATACACCTAAGCCTACTAGTCCAGTGGTTGATAGCGTCGATCCCAGTGGGGCGTCCCACCAGGCAATACCTGCCCCCTCTATTTGACTGGCAGGACTGAGTTTATTGCCCAGCGCCTGAGGCGACCCCTTGAGGGGGAATGCCAATGGGATCGACGCAATTTTTCTACCTACCACCCATGTCTCGGCTTGTGGGTGGGCCCACGTAAAAAGGCCTTGTGCCGTATCGTGTACAAGTGGGGTACATGTAAATATCCCTCAGCTTACTCGCCTACTAGCCAGACTACCACCACGACTGCTCGTAAGAGGTACTGCTACTCGACGCACCGGCTACTACTGCGATAATATACCTTACTACCAACTTCATAATATATCCCTTAACCCGGATATATAACCTTCATTGTCACATATTTACACAAAAACTCCTTTTTGTTGCGTTGAAACAGTTGCACACAAATCACTGAATCGTCGAGGTGCTGTTGTTTTTTATAGTTATATGTTCTTTTGAGTGGCCTCGATTCTACCAAAATTAGATGATCATTAGTTTGATCGCCATTTTCCCCTCAAATTATAAAATATGTAAATCGGCTCCTAGAAAGTGGAATAGATTTGAGTGGTTAGGAAAAAGTGTTATGTGAATATTTGTGTCTTATGTTAATTTACATCAACTTCCGGTCTATTTAAGTCTACTTGACATAATTATTTTAATTCGACTTTTAGGCACCAGAAGTGCATATTTCCGGCATTCTCGGCAAAAAAATATCTCCGAAAATAAAATTAGCGTCAAATGAAGACGATTTAATTATATTTTTTCTGCTTCTTTTCAATATTATTTTAGTTCGTGTGAGTTCATTACACTAACTAAACTCTCTTCACTTTGCTAGGAAAATATCTCTGCATTTATCTTTAAACTGATTAAGTTTTTTTTTATTATTGAAAATGTCGGGGAATTTACATATCTTTTTAGGTTTCATGCTGTTTCCGCATTTAGTCAAATCAACAGTATAAATATTTCCGGAGATATGTAATAGCAGTTGATGAAATTATTACACACACACACACATACACACACACGCATATATATATATATATATATAAAGAAACATACAGATAGACACAGACAGACACAGTGATAGTGAGAGAGAGACAGAGACAGAGACAAAGACAGGGAGAGAGAAAGTCAGACAGAGACAGTGTACGTATATTTATTTATTTGTTTAAAATGTTGTTCACATAATTACTCTCTCTCTCTCTCTCTCTCTCTCTCTATATATATATATATATATATATATATATATATATATATATATATATATATATATATATATGGAAGTGAAAAGATGAAATCAATCCGACAGTATGTGGAGAAAAGTAGACAAGCATAGACACACATTCATTACAATGTCCCGTGTTTGTCCATTTACTCTCTCTTTCTCTTTCTCTTTCTCTCTCTCTATATATATAGGATAAATTCAAACCTGTTAAATTCCGCCTGATAAATTGACCTTGTGTCACATCCTGCTCATACAGAGGGATTGGTAAATACATACAGTGCAAGTTAATAAACGTATTTCAAGATTTTATCTCTCGACTGCCTATATCTTTTGAGCGCCACCTGTAGCTCGAAACAGGCAAGAGTCCAAACTCCTATTCAGTTTCATCACGCCACCAGTCCATGTAAAGTTATTGTATTTATAGGTAGCCAGTCTAGGAGAATGAAAACTCTGAATTCAAACCTGTTAAACTCCGCTTAATACATTGACCTGGTGTATTAGTTGGGGTCGAAGGAAACGGACTCATCGACCGAGTTCAAATCCTAGACGAGGCTGTTTGCATTTCACATAGCTTTAATACATTTGGGAAAAGTATGACTCCAACTATTCTCACCAGTTATGGTAAACCGTAAGGTAGACTGAGTTGTTTAGCCTTGGTTAGGCAACCGGTCTAGGAGAATGAAAAGTCTGTATTCAAACCTGTTAAACTCCGCTTAATAAATTCACCTTGTGTCACATCCTGCTCATGCAGAGGTATTGGTAAATACATACAGTGCAAGTTAATAAACGTATTTCAAGATTTTATCTCTCGACTGCCTATATCTTTTGAGCGCCACCTGTAGCTCGAAACAGGCAAGAGTCCAAACTCCTATTCAGTTTCATCACGCCACCAGTCCATGTAAAGTTATTGTATTTCAGAGAGCGAAAGAGACCAGTGAAGCCTCAAAAAGCTTCCGATAACGTCTCCTAGCTGATTGCCTTTTCTTTACAGCGTGGCTTGTGTCTGAAATTGTGCCAGCCATAACAACCGAACCCGGCCTACCTTACAGGATTCTCTTCTCAACTTCGCTATCGTTAGGTGTGAGCAAGCAACAGCAAGCAACAGCAAGCAACTCCACCCTTCTATGATTACAACTGAAACAATTCTCAATGTTCTTGGTATGACTTACAGCATGTGAGACTGCCAAGGATTATATCATTTAGACATTAACATTCTAATGATCTTCCATAATGAGGGACACATTATAAGTCTATAACGATATTATATATACTAGCAAATATATGCACCCTCCGGGTGCAAGTATTTAAGTTTTAATGTAATGAAATATCGTATTAAATTAGAAAGTCTAATAAGAATGCAGATAAAAAGATTTGAAACAGAGTGGGGTTATAATAGAAAAAATAGAAATGAAACTTACTCTTCCATCACTGCCGTCTTTCATTGCTGAATTTTACTTATTTAAGTATTTAGTTAAATTAGGAAATAAAGAATAAAATTACACTTATTTTTTCTTGTTAATGGATTTCATTTAAGATTCATTGAAGAGATTTTTGCTTATATTCATTAAAATAAAACCAAACAGTTAGAAATCAATAATACTAAGCACATATTTAATAAAATCACATTTTTAATATCAATATGCAAATTAGCCTTCCCGTTCACACTGCAAACCGCTATTTTTTGTATATATAAATACAATAGCATGTTATTACTATGTAGATATGGACAACACTAATAAAAAGGTGAAGCAATTTTATTAATAATTGAGGTTTAAATATAAATAAAATCATGAAGAATGTGATGAAAATAAGTATGTTAATTGTGACTCGATTAGTAATATAGTTTCGGTTACAGACAGAAAAACACACAATCTCCATTATAATAAGATATATATATATATATATATATATATATATATAAATGAAAGGTAATCCAAATGACTGGTTGTAAAGGATGATTCTATTTGGGATCTTCAAAATCTCACTGTATAACCATACTATATGCTATTGTAGGTGCAAACATATACTCATACAAGGATTTTTATAAATCTCTAAAGAGAACTCATATTCTGTATTTTGTAAAACCCGTCTGATGAGGCTAGAATTCAAAGAAATTTTGAGTTTCTGGTTGAAATAAAAATTATAACGGTATGACGATTTGTTAAGTTTTTCTTTCTTTGAAAGTTATATATATATACGTATATTTTGAGAGAATATGTGCTCAATTGAAGTCATACCTAATTTGAAAATTAATTTGTTGATAATTAATGAATTAGGCGAACATATCTGTTCAAATATATATATATATAAAGTCTGATTCTTGCCCTGGTGAGCTACTAAGCAAAAGAAACTATTACTAGGTATATCTGACTCATTAGGTTTAACTTTATTATTTGCTCTACTTAGGTATTGAGTACTTTTTATATTTTAGCTTTAGATAACCCTAGTTGTTCATATATATATTTATTTTTTTCTTTTGGTCATGTGTTATATTATTCATCGATTATTTTCGGTTGGTACGACCCTCTTGTACTTTTCATTTTTTTCATTTATTCTCCAGAAGAAGTTAGGTAGTATATATTTATTATCAAACCATTTGCCGGGTTTTTTTCTTACCGCAAGGTTTTACCAATAAGTTTTGTATATTATATATGTATATATATATATATATATATATATATATAGAGAGAGAGAGAGAGAGAGAGAGTGTGTTCGGCTAGAAACCACAAGGTTCCTAGTTCGATACCGGCCCTCGCCAACTCAGCGTATGAGTAGCACAAGGATCTGTGCGGTAAAGTAAGGAGCTGATGGTAGGTGTGGCCCTCCACCTCAGACGCTAAAACAATCTCCTTGGTCTAGCGCTAGTGAAAAGGGGATAGACTCCCTCGCTGATTGGCTGTTACCAACTTTAGGCCACCTTGACGACTCTTTATATATATATATATATATATATATATATATATATATTAATTTCCTGATTGTACCCCCATATATATATATATATATTTACCAACCCCTCCGCTCGAGCAGGATGCGACATAAGGTCAATTTCTTAAGCGGAGTTCAGCAGGTTTGAATTCAGAGTTTTCCTTCTCCTCGACCGGTTGCCTAACCAAGGTTTAAAGAGCCCAGTCTGCCCTATATATATATATATATATATATATATATATATATATATATATATTAATAATTCATCCACAGACACGTGTTTCGGCGTTTCACCCCTCTTCAGTGTGGCTAGTCACAACTATCCTTGGGTAGGTCGAACTCAGACTGACCGCATGGTAGTCCGATATCTTATCCCCTCGCCCACTGACTGATACGGGGACTGGTGTTTTTAAACTATTAAGTACATAGGAATGTTTACGTATTTTACGGTCACTGAGAGATCAAATTTCCGGAGAAATGATCATTGATATATATATATATATATATATATATATATATATATATATATATATATATATATATGGGAGTGAAATCAGGAAATTTATCCAACAGTATATGGAGTAAATGTTACAATGGATTGAAATTTATTAGTCGTAGTGCCGATGTTCGAACATTTCCGTTTATAAAGGAACCTTCTTCAGGTTAACAATGAAACTTGTTAATGAGAGAAACCAAGAGGATTTATGTAGGTAGAAAGATGATGGATGTTTTGAATTTATTGAGTTTGGAAATTGTGTAGAAAAGGATTCATATGAACGATAATCAACAAACAGTAACGAACATTTTTCTAAACATTTACCAAGCTCAACGCATTCAAAACATCCATCATCTTTTCAGCTACATAAACCCTTTTTTTTCTTTACTAATTTCAAATTGTCCTGAAGAAAGCTTCTTTATAAACCGAAATGTTCGAACATAGACACTACAACGAATAAATGTTCATCCATTGTAACATTCTGTGTTTGTTCTACATTTTTCCACACACACACACACACACACACACACACACACACATATATAAATATATATATATATATATATATATATATATATACACACATACATGTATTTATGTATATATATATATATACATGTATTTATGTATATACATATTATATGTATGTATTTATGTATATATATATATATATGTATTTATGTATGTATATATATGTATATGTATATATATATATATATACATATATATATATATATATATATATATACGTATATATGTATTCATATATATATATATACGTATGTATGTATTTATGTATATATTTGTATTTATTTATATATATATATATGTATTTATATATATGTATATATATATATGTATGCATTTATGTATATATATATATATATGTATGTATTTATGTATATATATGTATTTATGTATATATATGTGTGTGTGTGTATTTATATATATACATATATGTATGTATTTATTTATATATATATGTATTATTGTATATATATACATATATATATGTATGTATTTATGTATATATATATGTATGTATTGATGTTTATATATATATATGTATGTATATATATGTGTGTGTATTTATATATATATATATATATATATATATATTTATATATATATATATATATATGTATTTATGTATATATATATATATATATATATATATGTATATATGTATTCATATATATATATATATACGTATGTATGTATTTATGTATATATATTTGTATTTATTATATATATATATATATATATATATATGTATATATATATGTATGTCTTTATGTATATATATATACGTATGTATTTATGTATGCATATATATATGTATGTATGTATATATATATATATATATATATGTATCTATTTATATATATATATATATGTATGTATTTATATATATATATATATATATATATATATATATATATATATATATATACATGCAGTCTAAATAGACGTTGCCATCACTTCCTATATTTCAAATTAAATAATTGAATTAATAATTCATTATTGAGATCTTATACATTGACATCACACGCGAATGTCATATAAATTCAATTCTCGGTTAGTGTATTGACCTGTCACCGAGACAGTTAATTAAAATCTTATATCATTGAATTAGCTCTTAGTTGCAGGACATTTCTGAATGCAACAAAGAATTATACAAATATATATACAAATATTTTAGCACACTCACAAATACACCTGAAGCAGGCAGCAAGAGGCACTAGTCTTTATAAATATTCTGATTAAATATTTACCTACTTTAAGCCGCTCACATAGTTTCTCCCACCAAAGTATAAAAATTGGTGGTTAGTTTATTATAGTTGGGATGATTGACTCTGTTAAGTTTTTTAAAGCCATCCCTGGCCAGTTGAAAAGGACTTAGAGTAAGTAAGTCCTGAGTTATGGAATCCTTTGGTAAGTAAATAAGTCCTATCCTGCGTAGTATTATAGGTCCAGTTGTTGCATACCTTTCTTTTCTTACTTCTATTATTCTTCTGCTCATCTTTAGTATCTTACGTTCTTCTTCCAGCGTCTGGACCTAGTCTTGGGGACTTCGTGTCTGGTGTTCTATTTCTCTTTTTTGCTGGTTGGTCGTCCTTCATTTCTTCTTCTAGGTCAGTCTTGTTGCCAAGACATTCATCAACCACAAAACCATATTATTTATTTAAACCTTTATTTACTTAACTAAACATATTCATCTAACTAACATAGCGCGCGTATACATGTGAGTTCCAGCTAGGCCTTATCTGCCTGACGTCCAAGCTGAAACTGAGAGCCAACCAGATCCCACGTGACTTCACGTATTTCGCGGGCTTTCTGTAATATTCCATGGAAAGTCCCGCCCGTGATATGAAAAGGGACCATCCCTTCAGAAATACAGGGGGTTGACAATAATCTATGCATATATAATGTAACACAGTGATCCAATCCTACGTCCGTCGTCCACGAAAAGCAAAGTAGTTATGAGTAGTTATTACCAGTACAACCGGTATAAGTATTATATCAGCAGCAGAGTACTGCCAGCGATTGGCCAAGAGTATGATCATATGGTTATCGCCGAGTCTATAAATAGGAGTGGATTTTTGACACACACCTTATAAGTAAAATTCTCAGTTTACAGTACCGTATTTTTCGAACTATAAGGCGCACTTAAAATCCTTATATTTGCTAAAAAATCGGCAGTGCGCACTATAATCCAGTGCGCCTTATGTATGAATCCGAGTTGTGCTTAGGCCTTGTGACCTCGAACCAATTTCTATGTTTACACTGCTGTAACGGAATCACTTCTGCGGTCTCTTAAAATTTGGGTCGAGAAAAAAAAACATTCAAAAGGTGTGAAGAGACAGAAAGTCAAGGAATCGGACTTTTTCCAGGTTTCTTGTCAACCATAGTTCTTTGATTTGGTTGCCGAACGAAGCGGTGAACTTTCACGAGCTAAACCAATCAGAGAACAATAAGTAGCTATCCGGCGATCAAGACGAAGCTTGTTCGCTTACCCCTGTCACTTTTCCTGCTGCGTACTGTCCTTCAACATATCAGTAATTAAGGACCCCAAAATGGCACCTCTTAAGAGACACACTTACGAAGCGGATATCAAACTCAAGGCACCGAAAATGAAGAATTTGACGGATTTGTAGAAGAGGAATGATTGAAAAAGTAAGCGTATTTTTCTGTTCTTTGTGTGTTACAAGTGGACAATATTGATAGTTATTTTTAGTGACTTGAATAAATCTGACCTATCCAACTGCTTTGTTCTGCTTTATGCGCCTTATACTCCGGTGTGCCTTATATATGAAAATAGAAAAGGAAGCGCGTGGTGTAATGGTTAAAGTCATGGGAAATGGACTCGTCGCCCCGAGTTCAAATCCTGGACATGCTAATTGCATTTCACTTAGCGCTAATACCCTTGGGAAAGGTATGAATCCTACTCTCCCTCCAGCTATGGGTAAATAGTAGGGCAGACTGGGCTCTTTAACCTTGGTTAGGCAACCGGTCTAGGAGAAAGAAAACTCTGAATTCAAACCTGTTGAACTCCGCTTAAGAAATTGACATTGTGTCGCATCCTGTTCGTGCGGAGGGGTTGGTAAATATATATATATGAAAATAGATCCGTTCACTGATACTGCGTTTTATAATACGGTGCGCCTTAACGTCCGAAAAATACGGTAATAAGATTTCATTTGAATAGAATGACTTCTGAGGTGAATAGATAGTGAACTCTGAAATATCCCATCGTACAGTGTTGTATCGTCGAGGTGGAATGATACACAGAATAAATTGAGCGCTTAATGTATTTATTCAGCACTAGTATCCGGTGCTTACGGATACATACAAAAACACAGAACAAAATAAGAACAAACAATTAACAAGACAAACTTACAAGAAATAGAGGAGGATCAAATCCCAATCGCAATAAGATCAGTCAGAATATCATTCAGCTTATATATCCAGTTTAATCGTAGGCTTTTAAAGGCTATGGGCCAGTCCATCTGGTGGAGTGCTGAAGGGGTGCTAGCTACTCTACAACATACAAGTTAAGAAATATCAAGAAAATTTGGTACAGACGTGGGAAAAATTTATACGAACAGTATTAGGTATTGCTGTGAAAATTTGTAACCAAAAAGTACAGAGCTTATATTAATTTTCGCTTAAAAATATAACACTAAGGCTTTATTCACTCTGAAATATACCATTATACAGATAAATAAAAGTACTAAGAAAATTTGGTACAGCAGTGGGCGAAATTTGGTAGGTAAAATGTTAAATCCTGCATATGATAAGACACGATGATTTAGACACACAGACATACACAGAGAGAGAGAGAGAGAGAGAGAGAGAGAGAGAGAGAGAGGAGAGAGAGAGAGAGAGAGAGAGAGAGAGAGTTTTACACATTCTCTCCCTCGTCTCAATGAATAACACGTGTTTATCGTAGTGCAGTGGTTAGCGATCTAATCTCCCGTGTTGTTAAAACAAGTTCAAATCTCTCTTTCTCGTTAAAAAAATGATTGCAATATGAATAGTCATCATTGTAATCAAATATTTACAAATTAATCAAATTTTGGCATTAAATAATCCATAATGTGTAGACATGCCATTAAACAAATAAACTGAACCAAGCCAAATAAGCTAAGTAAAGAATAAAGTAATATATTACGAGAAAGAGAGATTTGAACTTGTAATAAAATTTAAATGATAACAGCATGGAATTTTTTGCATTTAGTATTTTAAATAGGAGACATTCATTTTTTTTTAAAATTGTCTGGATCAAATCACCGTCATTTCTTACATAGGGATTTTAATGGGGCATCCTGTGAGGGTCAAACTCACAATTCAACACTAATGAATGTACGAGTCTACCTTTTTCTACCGAGACGGCACTGGGTAGCCGCTTCTAGTATATATATAAAGGTCTATTTGTGTATATGTATGTATGTTCGTCTGGATGAAACTAGGAAAATAAAACAATCATGAAAAAGTAAATATTTAAGCACATTAACTATCACCAGTTGTTGTTGGAGTTTTTTGTGTTAAAGGTGTGGGTCAAATGCCCACTTCTACTTATAGACTCGGCGATAATCACGTGACCAACTTCTTGGCCAATCACTGGCAGTACTCTGCTGCTGATATTGTTATTTATACCGGCTGTTCTGGTCATACCTGCACACATTGCCTTGAACATTCGTGGACGACGGAACATAGGATTATATCACTGGACCTTTGACACTACGTAGGATTCCATAACTCAGGACTTATTCACTTACCAAAGGATTCTATAGCTCAGGACTTACTTACTTTAAGTCCTTTTCAACTGGCCAAGGATGGCGGTCAGAAACTTAACAGTTGTTTTTGTGCAAAATTAATGAAGAGTTCGTTTATATTGGAAGATATTTAAAAATCAAAATATACATAGAATTGAAAATTCTACTTTAAAATGTTCAGCATTTGTGAATCTAAAAAGTTAACAAATCAATACCCAGGTGACACTCGGTAGTCGCTTCTAGTCATATTATCCACAGAAAGCGATGTTAATGCACGAATAGGGAAGGCATGGAAATTCGATCGACACTGTTGATGTACCAGTGCTGCTGTATAGCTGCATCCCTAACAAGACGCCTGAAGAATAAACTAGATGGGAGCTTCACAAGAATGCTGCGTGGAAACAGCACCGGACAAGGAAGCAGCTGAATGGCTACCTGCCCCCTATCTCACTAACCATCCGAGTGAGACGGACAAGACATGGAGGACATTGCTAGAAAAGCAAGGACGAACTCAAAAGTGACGTTCTCCTGTGGAAGCCAACACATAGATATGCTAATGAACATACATTGAGCAGCTCTGTGCAGATACTGGTTGCTGCGCAGAGGACCTTCTTGGGACAATGAATAATAGAGAAGGTTGGCGAGAGATTGTCACGGATATCCATGCTACGAGCTCGACGTGATGATGATGATGATGATGATGATGGCTTTGCTGGCCACATTACTGTTGTTTTTTTTTTGTTGTTTTTTTTTTCATGCTGCATTGGTGATGTCCTTTTCTTTATTTTTTTCTTTTTCTTTTTCTTCTATTTCTCTGTCTTTTATCTTATTTTTTTTTATTTCTATTTTTTATTTCTTATTTTTTTAAAATTTTTCTTATTTTTTCTTATTTTTTAACTTCTAATTTATTTTTTATTTTTATTTTTTATTTTTTTTTTTTTAAAATTTTCTTTCTAATTCTTATTTTTTAATATTTGACTCTGTAACTAACGGCGTGTTTTCTTTCTTGTAAAATAAGTATTGTTTAGTTAATTTTTAAGTCCATTTATCAAATTCTGAGGTTTTTCTTTTCTTTTTTTTTTTTTTTTTATAAATACTAGCAAATATATACACCCTTCGGGTGCAAGTATTGAGGTTTTGATGTAATAAAATATTATATCAAATTAGAAACTATTTAGAAAATGATAAACTGAGGGGGTATAATCGAAATTAGCTTTAAATCTAACTCTTCCATCATTTTCCATCACTCCCGTCTTTCATTTTTCCTAATTTATCTATTTAGTTAGATTATGAAGTATTTAATAAAATTACACTTCTTTCGTTTTGTTTATGGATTTCTTTTAAGATTTATCCCCAAGATTTTTGCTCAGATTCGTTAAGAGAAAACCAAACAATTAGAAATCAATAATACTAAGCATATATTTATCAAAATCAAATTCTTAATATCAATATGTAAATTAGCCTTCTTCTTCACACTGTAAACCGCTATTTTGTTGAATATATAAATATACTTGCATGTTATTAGTATGTAGATCCAACAGTATTAATAAGGTATAACAATTTTATCAATAATTGAGGTTTAAATAAAAAATAAATTCATGAAGAATGTGATGTCAATAACTAAGGGAATTGTAACTTGAGTAGTGATTTAGTTTCGGTTACAGACAGATAAAAACACAATCTCCATTATAATAAGATATATATTTTTAACTGTTGTATTATTGGTACTTTTATTCCTTTTTATTTTCAAAAGAAGCGACGTAACATAAACTGTTAATGTAGCGTATCCATTCGTTAAATGAAAATTATTTCTTTATTATCTAAGTGTTTATACAGACTATTACATTATCTTTACTATCATAAACACCTGGCAGTGAGATCTACACATGGTAGATATGTCTTAGGCATGTAAAGTAGGTTTCAAATTAGCCGTAACTCTTTTAATCGGATATCTAACTATGGCAATTTTATATTCACGTGTTTTTGAGGTAACTAATATTTAAGGCAGGCAACATTTAACTTTGGTTTGGGGCTGTAAAATACATCGATTGTACCTCTGCAGGTGAAAATCTCCACAATGGGACAGATCTATATTTGTACATATACCAAATAGTTATACACGTGAAAGCGCGTGGTGTAATGGTTAAAGTGATAGGAAATGGACTCGTCGCCCTGAGTTCAAATCCTGGACGTGATCATTGCATTTCACTTAGCGCTAATACCCTTGGGAAAGGCATGAATCCTACTCTCTCTCTCTCTCTCTCCAGCTATGGGCAAATAGCAGGGAAGACTGGGTTCTTTAACCATGGCTAGGTAAGCAGACGATTTTTGGGCCATACTAGTATGTATGCACCTATGTATATCTGGATGAAACTACAAAACTTCAACAATTAACGACAAAGATATATACACATTAAATATCACCAGTTCTTGATTTTTGTGCAAAAATTATGAAGATTTGTTTTATATTCACGAAGATATCTAGAACTTGAAATATACATCTATTTATATATTAATAATTGAGATTGTCTGTATTTCTGTCTGTAACAAAAACTACGTAATAGCTCTATGTCACAGCTTACGTCTTAATATTGTGCTATAGACAACCAACATTTGAGTAAGCAATTTTAAAAATTGTTTTTTACTCTCCTCCTTTTTTTACAGAAAAGTTTACAAATAAATAAATCCCTACGAAAATATTCAAAATAATTGTTTGCTTATCATATGCATGCAACATTTTATTTAAAAGGGACGGGGCTAAGTTTGCATATGAAATTGTTTTTATTTATTTTTTACTCCTTTAATAAATGTGAGGATTTTGCTTACTTATGATACAAACCCTCTGACATTGAATTTTTAACGCCCATCCTCTCAGGCAATGTCTTTCAAAAGTTAATTTTTACGGCGCCCGGAGCGTGTTTTCTGTTACTAGTATATATAATGGATAAAGGGTGTTTAAAGGCCAAGAATTAACTCATTGCACACCAAATTTTCCCCATGGCTATTCCAAATTTTATTGGTATTTTTACCTGACATTGAATTTTTAACTCCCACCCTCTCAGGTAATGTCTTTCAAAAGTTAATTTTTACGACGCCCGGAGGGTGTTTTCTGTTGCTAGTTGTAATAATAGATTTACGAGACTAACGTGCAAACATACGTTTTTTGTTTGTTTCTTTTCTTTTTTTTTTTTGTCACAGCTGTACCTAGCTGATACTGGGTAGCCGCTTCTAGTATATGCCTAATTCTATCTCTGTAACAAAACAAACAACAAAATCCAAGACGTTTAGCACTTATTTAAGCAGGCTGACGCGTTTCATGTTGCGCTAATGCCCTTGAGAAAGGCATAAATACATCTGTTCTCACCAGGCAATAAGTAAATAGTAGTGCAGACGAGATTGTTTATCCCTAGTTCGGCTTTGAGTCACATCCTATTTGTGATAGAGCAGTTGGATAAATGCATGCATATACATACCGTGTATAGGAAGCGCGTGGTGTAATGGTTAAAGTCGTGGGAAATGGACTCGTCGCCTCGAGTTCAAATCCTGGATGTGGTAATTGCATTTCACTTAGCGCTAATATCCTTGGGAAAGGTATGAATCCTACTCTCCCTCTAGCTGTGGATAAATAGTAGGGCAGACTGGGCTCTTTAACTTTGGTTAGGCAACCGGTCTAGGAGAAGGAAAATTCTGAGTTCAAACCTGTTAAACTCCGCTTAAGAAATTGACCTTGTGTCACATCCTGCTCATGCGGAAGGGTTGGTAAATAGATATATACATACCGTGTTTCCCCCCCCACAATCAGACCTACCTGCAGAATAAGACCAAACCTGATTTGTTTTGGTTTGTTTTGTTTTGTTTTGCAGCATATCAACCTCGGTGGGTCATTTAATGCCGACAAAGTTGTGAAATAAATTCATTCTTAATGCATAATACAATATTGTTTATAAACTCATGTTTTTCTATTTAACCCATAGATGGGACCCTAACAGGTACTACCACTCGGGTCAGAGTGGACCAGGGAGCAATGGTGATGAAGGGGTGCTCCACATTACCCAAACCTCCAAAACTGGAACCTCACCATCAGAGAGAGTTTAACGTCATTCCCAGGACATGTAGACCCGCAGCCACCGCCTTCTAGCACCCATGATAAAAAGGGGTCGGGGCTTGCCATAAGGGCAATAGGGTTTGGAAAATCATATAGGTGCTAGGGCTTGACGTGACCAGCCGATTGATCGGAGGGGGCCTCTCCGACCGCCCGTCTAGCCCAAGATAGGGCCAAAGTGGAGTATTGCATGTCATGAACTGCTCATCCACCTGTCAACAGGTGGCCCCATTGGGGGAGTCTTACCCCTCTGCAGAGGTGCAGTCGGTGCATTCTAACGCCCCAGCCGACAGGGCGGTCATTTTTTTTATTGCTCTTTCCTGTCCGTAGTCATTTGTTTGCACACAATTCTGATTTCAAGTGTATTAATACTTTATACACAATTATATAGTTTAACTATTTGACTATTTTATGCTGCTCACAGCGGCTCTTCCACCACAGCGATCCTACTGTTATCCGTTGATAGCGGCTCTCACACGTGTCACTTATTTACAATGAAAGATCACTACGTGAACACCCCTGTCATCTTTTGTTTTGTCTGTTAACCAACATTGAGACTGGTACTCGATCCATTTGCAATAGGGGACAAGTTGAATGGAAATTCTGGTACAGCCGTGCGGGAAATATGACAGAGAAAGAGTTAAAGTAACTGTACCTATTTACTATCGACGACATTGAGGCCATTTTAAAAACATAATCTAAGAAAAAAATAGACGTTCAAAAAAGACAAATTATTATTATTATTATAGTTGCTCTATCACAGATTTTGAGCACTGGCTCAATAATAATACATATATTGGTATGCCACTAAATTATACCATATAATATAGATATAAACTTCATCAATACCATACAACAAGAAACCTAATGGTGCTAACACATTGTTAAAACCAATTACTAAAATAGTATAAAATTTAGATACACATATATTACTTCCTAACCGTTAGGCATGACATAACCCCAGACGGGTTAATATGCCGTTAAAATCAATAAACCAAGCAACCAACCACTAACTCATCAAGTGAGATAGTGTTAATCGTACACTATATATATATATATATATATATATATATATATATTATATCATATTATATTCTTAATTAAAGTCATACCTAATTTGTTAATTAATTGATTATAATTAAATGAATTAGGCGTGCATATCGTTTAAATGTAAAGCGTAAACAAATCGAGAAAAAGTCGATCTCTATATGTACATTTCAGCCTATTAGGTCTCATCATCAGAGCCATAGACAGGGCAGTGCTTTGTGCGTGATTCGAACCCTACCTGTCAGGCTGACAAGCGGACATTCTAACCATTTCACTAGCTGCCTTCCCCAGAATTTCTCAGTTGTTTTAAACTGATGTGTATATCACACTTTTTGGGTGACTTATGGCACGACAGTATGAAGTGGACAAACAATTTTTCTCGATTTGTTTACGCTTTACATTTAAACCGATATGCACGCCTAATTCATTTAGTTATAATTAATTAATTAACAAATTAGGTATGACTTTAATTAAGCACAAAATCTCAATATATATATATATATATATATATATATAGAGAGAGAGAGAGAGAGACAGAGAGAGACAGAGACAGAGACAGACAGACAGACAGACAGACAGAATGAGAGCAAGATGATAACTGAAGCCCATTTGACAGCTGGAAGTTTTTGGGTTGAAATAGATATGAAGAGAGGGTGAAGAGAAACTGACACAATCAGAAGAAAATGATGAAGAATGATTATGACAGTGCGTGCATCAAGATGAATTTGCACAAAGTGCTTGAATCAAAAGTACATGTTGCATAACTATCAAGCACACTATCACTTTTTATTACACTTTTACAGTATATATATATATATATATATATATATATATATATATATATATATAATTTTTATATATATAATATTTTAGAAGACATAGAGAAATAAAAATAATTCTAAATTAGACAAGTATATATAATATTAGCTACCTATAATTGTTTTCAGTTCTCCTGGGTAATGTGTACCTTTTCTACAACTATATATATATATATATATATATATATATATATAGTTGTAGAAAAGGTACACATTCCTCAGGAGAACTGAAAAAAATTATAGGTAGCTAATGTTATATATACTTGTCTAATTTATTTGTTTGTTTTGTTTTATTTTACGGCATATCAACCTCAGTGGGTCATTTAATGCCGATAAAGTTTTGAAATAAATCAATTCTTAATGGATAAAACAATTTTTTTATGAATACATTTTTCTATTTAACCCATAGATGGGACCCTAACAGGTACTACCACTCCGGGTCAGAGTGGACCAGGGAGCAATAGTGATGAAGGGGAACTCCACATTTCCCAAACCTCCGGGACTGGAACCACACCATCAGATAGAGTTTAACGTCATTCCCAGGACATTTAGACCCGCAGCCACCGCCTTCTAGCACCCATATGATAGAAAGGGGTTGGGGCTTACCATAAGGGCAATAGGGTTGGGAAAATCATATAGGTGCTAGGCCTTGACGTGACCAGCCGATTGATCGGAGGGGGCCTCTCCGACCGCCTGTCTAGCCCAAGATAGGGCCAAAGTGGAGTATTGCATGTCATGAACTGCTCATCAATCTGGGCTCTATCCTTAAGCATCACGGGTCGCCACATACAGCCAACAGCTGACCCCATTGGGGGAGTCTTTACCCTCTGCAGAGGTGCAGTTGGTGCATTCTAACGCCCCAGAAGACAGGGCGGTTGTCTAATTTAGAATTATTTTATTTCTCTATGTCTTCTAAAATAATTTTTTAGTCTTTAAAACTAAACGTTTTTCCTTTGAAATTAATGATCAGTTTTCCATATGTTCACCCGGCAAAAGTAATTCGTATTTCTATCTATCAGCTGTTTTTACTCCTATCCTCTTTTTATTATTATTATTATTCATCTTGTTTATATATTACTTGTGTGTACTTCTGAAATTCAATTCTTTTCTATAACTATAAATGCATTATATTTTACAAGATATATTGAGCCCTTTTGGATTAACTATTTGTGCTACTGCAATAAAAACGTGGGAGTAACTTTTTGTTGAATATATATATATATATATATATATATATATATATATATATATATATGAGATTATTTTGGTATATGTATCCGTTTGTGGGAGGTACATATATCAGGTTTGGATATTTGTATGAAGCATTAAAAAAAGAAATATCAGAAACTCGGTTGTTTTTTTAGTAGAGTTTTGTTTAGTTAGTAGTAGTAAATTTTCAGGATTTTTATAGCTCCCTTCTTCAGACTGTGTAAGGACAGTAGTGTTACTGGTTTCTCTTTTTTTCTTCTCAATTCTCCTTAATGCTTAATACAAATGCCTAAACCTGATATATGTACACCCACAGACGGAGACATATACCAAAATAATCACAAAAATATATATATATATATATATATATATATATATATATAGTATATGTATACACACACACACACACACACACACACACATATATATATATATATATATATATATATATATATATGAAAAGTTTCTTATCAGTACAAATTTTTGTGAGGACACATAGAAGCGTATTCATCATGAAAGAGAAGGAAAAAAAAATTTAAAAGAAAAGTAGGGTACCCTTATAATTAGATGTAGAATATAATTCTTTTTTCGGTCAATTCTCATCAGAGAAATTCATTGATAGATGGTTATATGTAGGTTGGTATTGTTGAAAAAAAAGGTACATTTTTTTAAATTTATATATTTTTTTCTCTTTTTCAATCGGAACCAGAAATTAAGAGAAATTACGAACTGTGCGGAGGGGTTCGGAAATTTCTGGTTCCACCACAAATAAAAAATATAACAAACACAGGATGTTATGATCAGGGGAAACAATTTTATGTGTCAATACTTATGCATTTCGGTATATTGTGCCATCTTCAGGACACTTTTAAGTAATGTTTATGTGAGAGACAAAATGAAAGATGTTAAGTGTATAGGGAATGTATGAATATGATGTTATTAACCGTCAATTATTCACACATTCACTATAGACTTAACATCAGGGGCAAGTAAATCTATTTGGTTAAGCTTAAATCAGGCGAATGTATATTTCATTAGCCACATAGATTTACTTAGTTCCCCTGAAGACGGTGCACTAATAACTCCGAAGCCATGGTAGGGAAATAACTATATATATATATATATATATATATATATATATATATATATGGAAAATGGGTTCGTCGATTCGAATTCAATTCCTAGACGAAGCTGTTGGCATTTCACATAGCGCTAATACCCTTGGGAAAGGTATGAATACATATATTCTCCCTCAAGCTATGGGTTAAATACTAGGGAAGACTGGGCCCTTCAGCCTTGGGTAGGTAACCAGTCTAGGAGAGGGATAACTCTGAATTCAAAATTCCTGAGGTCGGTCGTTGATTGGGTTGTGGCAACCCTTGATGCACCAATTCTTTCCTATCGACTGTGCCAAAAAGTATGGATGGTCCAACACAAGCCTTCACTACTATAAACAAATCCCTGTGTGGGTGTTCACAGTGTGTGTGAACCCTCATACGTCAAAAATTGACGAGAGGGTCCATAATGAACGTATGTATATAATTGTAAAAGAAAAGAGACAATTATCATAGAACTTTTAAAAAAATATGTATTGTACCATTGTTTCTCAATACTGCTTGATATATTTTTCTTTGATTATGTTTTGCACAATGTGTTCGTTTATAATCTCTGCCATTTACCTATGAGGTAAATGACAAGATATGTAGGGGAGGAAATGTAACACTATAATAGTGTTATAAAGTTTACTGGCGATATTAAATTAATCAATTAAGAATAATTAGGACGTTTTATTAAAAGTTAAAGTTAATCCTTTGTAAGGAAGTGTAAAATAAGAAAAAAAATATTTAAAAATCACGGTAATTTATGAGGAACTGCGTCCCGGTGTGTGTGAACCCTCATGCGTCGAAAATTAACGAGAGAGTCCATAATTGTATTATAAATTGCATGTAGTGATGCATATCACGCATACATATTCAGAAGACGTCCAAATCGTCCCGATTTTTACCCTGTCTCTTATAATCAGATATTTCGCAGCAGATATTTCAAAGATTATGGGTTTTCTCTCCAGTTGACCAGCTGAGTAGAAACTGCATTTACGAACATCCGGTGTATTTTGAAGAGTTCTTGCCTTTTTATCTAATGCACTTTTGCCTCCAAAGTAACATGCCATCAAATATCACAACCCACACGATAAGTGCACCCATCACCCGTCTGCAAATAATAAATAAAATAAAGTAAACATTGCATTAACACTTACTTCCACATATATGCAAGAAGACGTAAATACCAGTGTAATTCCTTTAGGCCTATCCAGACATTTCAATAAAACCTGTCCATTTTAAACATAAAAGGTCGATTACTAGTGAAAATATCATAAGCATTAAAAGATATGTTTACTTATTGCGTAAGACGTGTGGCAAAAATTATTTTATAAAAATGATATCGGTAAAATAATGATGGAGAAAATTACATATATTTTATATTCCAAGAAAAAGAAAATAACATACTTAGCGTTGGCAGAAGTTAGGTTCAAAACAACATATCATCATCATCATCATCATCATCATGTCGCACATGCATCACGGGATATCCATGACAATCTCTCGCCAACGTTCCCTATAATTCATTGCACTGGGAGGTCTCTGCGAGCAGCCAGCATCTTCGCATAGCTGGTCAATGTAGTCCTTGCTGGGCGCCACACTTGCATGTCCATGTGTTGGCTTCCACAGGAGGACGTCGCTTATGAGCTCAACCTTGCTTCTCCAGCAGTGTCCTGCATGCCTTGTCCGTCTCACTTGGATAGTTTGTGAGATGGGGGGCAGGTGACCGTACAGCTCGCGCAAAATGTAAGCTTAAAAGACAGTATAGAACATCAGAAGTCCATTTTTCATAGATACTTAAATGAATTTCTTTGGCGTAATAAATTTGGTAATTTAAAAGTTTTTAGTGAACTTATTAACATAAGCGTATTTGAAGATTTCTCGAACCTCAAATTTTAACTGGCAGCACATAGCAAAAATCTTACTTTAACTCGGAAAACTCGTTTGTTGGGACAGTTGTAAATAAAGGTACCACAGTATAGTATGAGCAGCACGTGGAGGCGCGTGGTCTAATGGTTAGAGTCGTATGAAATGGACTCAGCGACCCGAGTTCAAATCCTGAACGAAGTTATTCGCATTTCACATGGCGCTAATACCCTTGGAAAAGGTCTGGATCAAATTCTCCATCCAGCTATTGGTAAATAGCAGTGCAGACTGGGCTCTTTAACCATGACTAGGTAACCAGTCTAGGAGAAAGAAAACCTGTTAAACGCCGCTTAAGAAATTGACCTTGTGTCGCATCCTACTCGTGCGGAGGGGTTGGTAAATATATATGTGTGGGCACCTCACGTGGTGTTTTGTTTAGCAAGCTAGATTTGTAGACCATTGTTAGTGAATTCTCTGAATTTTTGAGATGAGGCTTGATAACTAGTATTATTTGGATTATTTGGACTATTGTCTTCATCTTTATTGTTATCTGTACAACGTTTCAGCCGAAGTGCCATCCGGCCTTCTTCAGGTATTTCTTGTTGGAATCGGGAACCTTCTTTTCGAACTCGGCAACCTTCTTGTCGTAATCGGGAAAGTTCTTGTGATAATTGGGAGCCATCACAGACGAAGGTTTCCCAGTTCGAAAAGAATGTTCCAGAGTTCGAGAAGGTTCCCGAGTCCAACAGGAAATACATGAAGAAGGCCGGAGGACACATCAGCCGAAACGTCATACAATTAACAATAAAGATAAGGATAATAGTCCAAATAATCCAAATACTACTAGCTAGTCATTAGAAAGAGAAAATGAATTATTTAGCAATTATTAGCTATGGTGGCCCAGAAGGGTCAAAATCTTCTTATTGGTAGGCTAATTATAGCTTTCACAAAATCTTGTAGGTTCTCTTTGATGTCTCAAATCCAATTCTTGAAATCTAACTGTAAACCCAATGTTCTGTCTTTGCTCTTTATTTAGTAATTCTTTGCTATGGTGGCCCAGAAGAGCCTAAATCTTCTTATTGGTAGGCTAACTATAGCTCTCAAAAAATCTCGTATGTTCCCTTTGACGTCTCAAATCCAATTCTTGAATCTAACTGAAAACCCAATGTTCTGTCTTTGCTCTTTATTTAGTAATTCTTTGCTATGGTGGCCCAGAAGAGCCTAAATCTTCTTATTGGTAGGCTAACTATAGCCTTCACAAAATCTTGCATGTTATCTTTGATGTCTCAAATCCAATTCTTGAAATCTAACTGAAAACTCATTGATCTGTCTTTGCTCATATGTTCCTATTAAGCAAGCAAAATCCATATTTTGAGTAAGTGAGTTCGATTCTCATAGGATACCCATACTTCTGCCCATGTGCCACATCTAAGTTAAGCTTATTAAATAACTATATTATGTGCCGAACTGTAGTTTCAAGTTAGTGTTTTTACTTTTCTCGCTTGTATTTGCTTTTCAGAGCAACTGCAAATACCAAGCTAGTTAGTTTCATCGTGTTTATGTATTTCTAATTCTATCTTTGCAGCAACAACGAACGAAAGAAAAAACAGTAGAATGAAAGCCAAGATCCTAAGCACTTATTCAAACGGGGTCTGTCTGCACTTATATTACGCTGACAGGCTTCAAAGTAGTACACTGGTACTTTCGCCTTCTGCATATGCTTGTAAGTAACTGTTAATGCAAGGTTTACATTTGCCGTCGGGTGGTGGGTGCGTTTATCGTGTGGGCCGTGATATTTGGATGGCTGGTTACTTTGGAGGCAAAAGATAAAGAGGTACATACACTTCAAAGTACACCGGATGTTCGTAAATGCAGTTTCCACTCGGCTCGTCAACACTTAGAGAAAAACTATAATCTTTGAAATATCTGCTGCGAAATATCAGATTAAAAAAGGCGACAAGGTAAATATGACACGATTTGGACGTCTTCTAATATGTATGGGTGACATGCATAAGTACATGTAATTTATAATATCTTATTATAATGGAGATTGTGTGTTTTTCTGTCTGTAACCGAAACTGTATTACTACTCAAGTAACAATTCCCTTTGTTATTTACGTCACATTCTCCATGATTTTATTTCATTTAAACCTCAATTATTAATAAAATTGTTTTTAGATTATTAATACTGTTGACCATATCTACATACTAACAATATGCAATTGTATTTATATATACAACTAAATAGCGGTTTGTAGTGTGAATGGGAAAGTTATTTGCATATTGATATTATAAATTTGATTTTAATAAATATGTGCTTAGTATTATTGATTTCTAATTTTTTGGTTTTATCTTAATGAATATGAGCAAAAATCTCTTCAATAAATCTTAAAAGAAATCCCTTAACAAGAAGAAATAACTAATATTATTCTTTACTTCCTATTTTAACTAAACAATTAAATTAGGAAAATTAACAATGAAAGACGGGAGTAAAGGAAAATAATGGAATAGTTTCAAAGTTTTTCATTTCATACCCCCCTGTTCCAAATCTTTTTATCTACATTTTATTCAGTTTCATTAGCCTTTCTAATTTAATATGATATTTTATTATATTAAAACTTAACTACTTGCACCCAGAGGGTGCATATATTTGCTGGTATATATATATATATATATATATATATATATATATATATATATATATATATTAAAAATAGATGGAAATTAATCCGACAGTATGAAATTTAGCATTTTGAAAAAAAATAACAAACATCATATGTTTTTTCAAAATGTTAAATTTCATATATATATTTATATATAACCAGCTATGGGTTAAATAGTATCTAAATATGTATAGGTGACATGCATCAGTACATGTAATTTATAATATATATATATATATATATATATATATATATATATATATATATATATATATATATAACCAGCTATGGGTTAAATAGTAGGGTAGACTGGGCTCTTCAGCCTTGGGTAGGTAACCAGTCTAGGAGAGGGATAACTCTGAATTCAAAATTCCTGAGGTCGGTCGTTGATTGGGTTTGTGGCAACCCTTGATGCACCAATTCTTTCCTATCGACTGTGCCAAAAAGTGTGGATGGTCCAACACAAGCCTTCACCACTATAAACAAATCCCTGTGTGGGAGTTCATTGTGTGTATGAACCCTCCATTGTCGATAATCGACGGAGGAGTCCATATATATATATATATATATATATATATATATATATATATATATATAATATAAGTGTATTTAGGCAGCATTTTTTCTTTTATACATGTTTCATTGAATTGAACAGACAATTCCTATCTGACAAGTCTTTCGCCGATCCGTTCTAATCTTCGGGCCATCCTTCTGGTGTCAGGGTGGAACTGGTATACCAGTCCACCGAATGTTTCGTCACTAGCGCTTTCGGCAATGCACTTTGCCATCCTCAGGTGGAAACGATAGAATAGTTTTCATGTCTCGTTTTAACGAGAACGAGTAGAAGCAAGGAATTAGTGGAGGTAATATCAATAGGTAGTGGGAGGTTTTTTGGAATGGTAGTAGTTTGAACAAAGCATGTGGTGATTTTTTGGAGGGGGGCACAGGTTGTGATGGGGGGGATAATGGAAGTAATAAGAAAATATAAACTACTAAAAGTAGAGGAATCATATGTAAATAGGGAGGTGATATTTTATTATGGAATAAAATATAAAATACAGGGGATACGAAGGCCTTTTCGACCGGTACTTTTTCAAGTATTTACACCGGTGACAATTAAACGTCAGAATGTAAAGAAATTAATAAAAACGAATGGGGGTAAACCGGAGTGGGGGGGGGCAAAAATGGGGAAAGAGGGGTATGTGTGTGTGCCCTTGGTTAAACCAGGGTTATGTATACCTCCCAGTAAAATAGATGGAGTGTCTCGGTGTTTGTCTGCACAGAATAGGTCTGAGAAAATAAATATATATATTATATATAATATATATATATATATATATATATGAGAAAAAAATGAATAAAGAAAAGAAATGTAGATGGATAAAAATGTATTTTATCGATATCACTTTTAATCGATATCACTTACACATGTGTTTCGGTCTGTTTATCAAAATGTATACGGATTTACATTTCCTTATAACATCAACAAGTTTTATGATTACTAATAACTTTTCAATCTTTGCAATACAAATTATACCCTTCCACCAAAACTTTCAAATAATTGTTTTAACTGTCCCTAACGGCCTCTGTGTTCATAACGATTTAAAAAATATTCTTTTTTCGAACATTTGAAATTTTGTTCTTGTCTCCAACTCAAAAAATAAAAATATCACTCTGATGAAGGTCAACAAAATCTCTCTGTGTACGGAACATTTTATACATTTTTCCTATTATTATTATCATCATCATTTCAACTCCATCTGATTATTTTAATAATAATAATAACGTAAATCCGTATACATTTTGATAAATAGACCGAAACACATGTGTAAGTGATATCGATTAAAAGTGATATCGATAAAATTTATTTTTATCCATCTACATTTATTTTTTTTATTCATTTTTTCCTCATATTGTGTGATTCATTTCCCATTCTCACACACACACACACACACAAACACACACACACACACACATATATATATATATATATATATATATATGTGTGTGTGTGTGTGTGTGTGTGTGTGTTTGTGTGTGTGTGTGTGTGTGTGAGAATAGGAAATGAATCCTACAATATGAGGAAAGAATGAATAAAGAAAAGTAATGTAGATGGATAAAAATGAATTTTATCGATATCACTTTTTAATCGATATCACTTACACATGTGTTTCGTTCTGTTTTATCAAATGTATACGGATTCACGTTATTATTATTATTAAAATAATATATATATATATATATATATATATATATATATATATATATATATATATTTACCACACATATTCCTGTCCTACTCATACGCTAATATATATATATATATATATATATATCCACCAGATAACGAGGGAGTCTATCCCCTTTTTACTAGCGCTAGACCAGGGAGATTGTGGAGCGCCACGCCTACCCTCAGCTCCTTACTTTACCACACATATTCCTGTGCTACCCTTACGCTGATATATAATATATATATATATATATATATATATATATATATATATATATATCCTGTCTTAATGTCCTGTATGCATGCCTGTAAATTTGGTGACTGTACATCAATCGACTGGACGGCCTGTAGAGTACTGTCTTCCCATATATTAATACATCTAAAGTCATTAGTTATTGAATCTTTCATAGAGACGTTGCCTTCTCAATTCAACATTTAAAGGATGCCTGATGGCATTTCCTGATTAATAGAATTTCGACAACAACTCAACGGATATGTGAAAGCAATCCTAATTGCTAAGATTGGTAAAGTATCAAGTTTGGCTTTTCAAACACTAATTGAGAATTTAGGTCATTGTCAATGGTTGCAAGACTAGTACACTATCAATTATAAATCCAACCCTGTCGGTTGAGGCGTTAGATTGCTCCGACTGCACCTCTGCAGAGAGGTTAGACTCCCCCAATGGGGCCACCTGTTTGCCGTCGGTGGCGACCCGTGATGCTTAAGGATAGAGCCCAGGTGGATGAGCAGTTCATGAAATGCAATACTCCACTTTGGACCAGTCTTGGGCTAGACGGGCGGTCGGAGAGGCCTCCTCCGATCAATCGGCTGGTCACGTCAAGCCATAGCACCTATATGATTTTCCCAACCCTGTTGCCCTTATGGCAAGCCCCAACCCCTTTTTATCATATGGGTGCTAGAAGGCGGTGGCTGTGGGACTACATGTCCAGGAAATGACATTAAACTCTATCTGATGGTGAGGTTCCTGTTTTGGAGGTTTGGGGAATGTGGAGCACCCCTTCATCACCATTGCTCCCTGGTCCACTCTGACCCGGAGTGGTAGTACCTGTTAGGGTCCCATCTATGGGTTAAATAGAAAAATGTATTTATAAAAAAATTGTATTATCCATTAAGAATTGATTTATTTCAAAACATTATCGGCATTAAATGACCCACTGAGGTTGGTATGCCGTAAAACAAAACAAAACAAAAAATTATAGATCATTAGTAAGGACTCTTTACAATTCTACAAGTAATAAACTGTAGGAATATATCCTTAATTCGGCAAATATTATATGGGTAACAAAAAAGAAATATGATTATCTGATATAAAAGGGAGAGTCAAAATTGTATTCCATTTCACCATTACATATCTTTATTATTACTAGCAAATATATGCACCCTCCGGGTGCAAGTATTTAAGTTTTAATGTAATAAAATATCATATTAAATTAGAAAGGCTAATGAAACTAAATAAGAATACAGATAAAAAGATTTGAAACAGAGGGAGTATAATAAAAGATTTGAAACAGAGGGAGTATAATAAAAAATGGAACAACTGAAACTTACTCTTCCATCACTCTCGTCTTTCATTGTTATTTTTTCTAATTTAAGTATTTAGTTAAAAGAGGAAATAAAGAATAAAATGACAGTTATTTTATCTTGTTAATGGATTTCATTTAAGATTCATTGAAGATATTGTTGCTTATATTCATTAAAATAAAATCAAACAGTTAGAAATCAATAATACTAAGCACATATTTATTAAATTCGATTTTTTATATTAATATGCAAATTAGCCTTCCCGTTCACACTGTAAACCGCTATTTTGTTGTATATATAAATATAATTGCATGTTTCAGTATGTAGACATAGTTAACAGTATAATAATGTAAGACAATTTTATTAATAATTGAGGTTTAGATAAAAATAAAATCATGGAGAATGTGATGTCAATAACTAAGAGAATTGTGACTTGAGTAGGAATATAGTTTCGGTTACAGACAGAAAAACACACAATCTCCATTATAATAAGATTATCTGCATTATTCGGACTGTTGTCCCCATCTTCATTGTTATTTGTACAACGTTTCGGCCCATATGCCCTTCGACCTCTTCAGGTATTTCTTGTCGGACTCGGGAATCTTCTTTTCGGACTCGGGACCTTTCTTGTCGTAATCGGCAGTCATCACGGAACTTTGACATAACCCTTTATTTAGTCCATGGGGGTATGTTTGCTTATAGTAAGCACTTTTGTGGACACATGAGTGAACTGAGCCGGATCGCAGTCTAACCTTGGTTAGGCAACTGGTCTAGGAGAAGGAAAACTGAATTCAAACCTCTTGAACTCCGCTTAAGAAATTCACTTTGGAAAGGTATGAATCCTACTCTCCCTACAGCTATGGGTAAATAGTAGGGCTGATTGGGCTCTTTAACCTTGGTTAGGCAACTGGTCTAGGAGAAGGAAAACTGAATTCAAACGTGTTGAACTCCACTTAAGAAATTCACTTGGAAAGGTATGAATCCTACTCTCCCTCCAGCTATGGATAAATAGTAGGGCAGACTAGGCGCTTTAACCTTGGTTAGGCAACTGGTCTAGGAGAAGGAAACTCTGAATTCAAACCTGTTGAACTCTGCTTAAGAAATTGACTTTTTCTCGCATCCTGCTCGTGCGGAGGGGTTGGTAAATATATATATGGGAAGAAGGAAGAAATATGGCTGACTGATATACATAAGAGAGTCAAAGATTATCCTTACTTTCACTATTACATATCTTTATTATTGTCACACTGTGTTCTGTGCATGAGTGCTTATAGTAAGCAGTTTTGTGGACACATGAGTGGACGGAGCCGGATCGTAATCTAGGAGAAGGAAAACTCTGAATTCATACCTGTTGAACCCCACTTAAGAAATTGACTTTGTGTCGCATCCTGCTCGTGTGGAGGGGATTTGTTAGAATTAAACTAAGTTTTAATTCATTAAAAGAGAGTCCGATAAGAAGCCTTGCTATTACTGAGTCGGCCCACTTCTTGATATATACCACCAATGGAGCGGCTATATTTACTATATTTGCTGTAAAGACAGCAAACAAAATGGTGCAATCCGGTTCAAAGTCTTGTGTGCATTTAGTGCACCAAAGACTGTCACTCAAGAATTGGCCTGCAGAGTCACTTGCGCAGAAGCAGATAACATTACCATTTTACTGACCCAGCACCCCTCTGCAGTATAAAGAAATTTAGACACAAACGGCAATACTCCGAGGTTTGAAGTATAGAGTTAACCACGAGTGTGGCAGACAGGTTGAGAGTTAGAGAAATAATCAAACAACTAGAAATAGGAATAAAAGACTTGTATTACAGAATAACAATAAGGATTGCAACTTTAGTTCGTCTGCACAAATATAATTTGTCATTTATCTGAGTCCTGAGATAGGGTATTATCGGAGCCCTTGCTACGGCCTTCTGATAGTTCGGATATGATAGATGTTCTGTTTGATGTCCGAATCCGATTCTGGTTGTTGAGAAGAGATGGGGCGACCCTGTTTTAGGTCTGTCCCCAGTGCTAGCTGGATCAAAAGAGAGCATGAGTCTGTCTATTCGGCTTTGCCGCCAAAGTATGCTGGCTCGTGATTGGTTGGTTCGAAACAGAGGCTCGCAGGCAAAGGACGATAACCCCCATACCCCAGAATTCTCAATAGCAGAGGTGCAATCAGTGTATTTCAAATCACAAGCACAGATGCTTAATTTTGAATAAACGTGACACAGTGACACACCAACATTCACCTTTATTATTAGAGATAGATATGACTGGAGCGGCTATATTTGCTGTAAAGACAGCAAACAAAATGTGTTGTATACTCTCTTTCTTTACTTTCTTACTTCTATTCTTCTTCTTCCAGCGTCTCTTCTAGCGTCTGGACTTCGTCTTGGGGACTTCGTGTCTAGTCTTCTATTGGGGATTTCTCTTTATCAGAAGCCCTGTGTCATTGGTAGTTTTTAGATAATAACACAAGACTTCGATTTAACTTAGATCATATTTTATTCTGAAATCCCCACCAAACTACCTGCGCAGATTGAGTCGGCACCGTGCATAACACGACTTACCACAGTCGTGGCTTTGGCCGATCTAACTAAAATCTATTTCTAATCTAAACCGAAGAGGATCTTTCTATCGATTCTCACGGTATCCACCGGAAAGAGGATCAGGACTGAGGTCAAGCCTTGTCATTCAATACTTCAAGGCCGCCGGCTGAACTTATAACAGCCATATTGGTTTCTACACTACTGTGCACAAGTATTAGGAATCTAATAATTATGTAACAAATGGTGCAATCCAGCTCAAAGTCTTGTGTGCATTCAGTGCACCAAATACTGTCACTCAAGAATTGGTCTGCAGAGTCACTTGCGCAGATGCAGATAAAATTACTATTTTACTGACCCAGCACCCCTCTGCAGAGGTGAAATCAGTGTATTTCAAATCACAAGCTGAAATGCTTAATTTTGAATAAATGTGACACAGTGACACACCAACATTCACCTTTATTATTAGAGATAGACATGACTGAGGTGTAAATGAAATTCAATAGTATATAAAATAGGAAGGCAGTATGGGAAATCAAAAATAGATTCAGCAATAAACCGAAAACGAAAATCGTATCCGAGGAAATTTCTTCCACGGATGCGATATTCGTTTTCCATTTACCCTCTAAGCAAGAAATTTAAAGAAAAGCTCAGACGAATATTCACAGTGATGTGGAAATTGGAAACACTGTAAAAACGGTAGTAAACCATCCGAACACCTGTGACTATAAGTTTGACTTAATAAACGCTTTTCTAATGATTGAAAAAAGAAGATATTTTAGCACAACGATGCTGTCTAGAGAGTGACATAATCCATGAATTTGTTACCATCAATTTACCTCCGGGTTTTTTTACAGCGTAACTCCTTTGTTTTCAAAAATTATACTGCAAGACATAAAAAGAATATAAAAACAAATAAGGATAACTGATACAATATTACTATATACAGGATCTTTCAGAAAAATATATATTGATTCCAACTATAATATATATATATATATATATATATATATATATATATATATATATATGAGGGTAAGTAAACAAACAAATGTGTTTATTTTTATATGGCTTTAAGCCGACAATTTTTGGAGGATATGTGCTTAATTGAAGTCATACTAATTTTGAAAATTAATTAGTTAATATTTAATGAATTTAAGCGGGCATATATGTTCAAATGTAAGGCTAAACAAGTCGAGAAAATATCACTCCCTGAATGTACGACGTCCTCCTGTGGAAGCCAGCACATGGGCACACCAGTGTGGGTCGATCAGCAAAGACGTACATTGATCAGCTCTGTGCGGTACGGGATGCTGCATAGAGGACCTCCCGAGAGTGATGAGCGATAAGTACTGATGGAGAGAGATTGTCATGGATATATGTGCCAACAGAGTACGTGATGATGATAATAGCTGATCGTAACAGTGCTGTTAGTAATAAGATGAAATAGTCTTTCTGAATATGTAATTTGTATGTGTTTTTATAGATTAAATTATTTTTTACAGCGAGTTAAAAAGAAAAAACTTCTACGCATAGTCGATAAATAGCCGATAATACGAATAAGGCAGTGCAATCTATACGAATCAGCTCAGAATTTCTTGCCTATTTAGGATCTAATCTTTAAAATATTTATATCTTTAGTAATAAGTTCTTCCCTGGTCTCCAGTTCTGAAGAGGCAAGACCTTAGAACTGTGGAAGCCAGCACATGGGCACACCAGTGTGGGCCGATCAGCAAAGACGTACATTGATCAGCTCTGTGCGGTACGGGATGCTGCATAGAGGACCTCCCGAGAGTGATGGCGATAGGTACGGATGGAGAGAGATTGTCATGGATATCTGTGCCAACAGCGCGATATGATGATGATGATAGCTGATCGTAACAGTTAGTGATCTGTATGGCTTTAAATTCTTCCCCTGGTGTCCAGTTCTCAAGATGCAAGAACTTTGACAAATAATCACTTCCTTTCTGGGCTAGACGGGCGGTCGGAGAGGCCCCCTCTGATCAATCGGCTGGTCACGTCAAGCCCTAGCACCTATATGATTTTCCCAACCCTATTGCCTTATGGCAAGCCCCAACCCCTTTTTATCATATGGGTGATAGAAGGCGGTGGCTAAGGGTCTACATGTCCTGGGAATGACATTAAACTCTATCTGATGGCGAGGTTCCAGTTTTGGAGGTTTGGGGAATATGGAGCACCCCTTCATCACCATTGCTCCCTGGTCCACTCTGACCCGGAGCGGTAGTACCATCTATGGGTTAAATAGAAAAATGTATTAATAAAAAAATTGTATTATCCATTAAGAATTGATTTATTTCAAAACTTTATCGGCATTAAATGACCCACTGAGGTTGATATGCCGTAAAACAAAACAAACAAACAAACACTTCCTTTCTGTGTTTAATACATTGAAGTTTCATTCAAAGTTTTGGCAATAATAAAAACTGCTTCAATTTTTTTTCACTGTCTTTTTACCTTTGTCCGTAGAGGTTTAAAAAGAGCAGCTATATGAGAAATATTGTGACAGCCATAAATTGACAAATGCTAAATGCTGACAGTGGAGCAATAAGTCTAGAAAGTTTTTCCAAGGGTCGTGCAGTAAAGGAAAATATAACAATGAAAAATGAGATTCAACTTTTATTGAATAAGAGAAGCAGTTAGAGAAATCGTTGAAAAAATACTTTTCTTTAAGAATGTGCCCAGGGCTATCAATCATTCGCTTCTTACTTATTATCTACACTACTGCGTGCACAATCAGATCTTAGTGTCAACTTGTAAATTTGAAATCTTAATATATATATATATATATATATATATATATATATATATATATATATATATATATATCAGATCTTATCCCTGAAGAGCATTAAGCAAAACTAATAGTAGGTCCGTCTGACTCATTAGATTTATCTTTATTATTTGCTCTACTTAGGTATTGAGCACTTTTTACTTATTAGCTTATTTTTCTAGCGGTTGTATGAATATATATATAAAAATTATATATATATATATATATATATATATATAATAAAAATTTGAAATCTTAATATATATATATATATATATATATATATATATATATATATATATATCAGATCTTAGCCCTGAAGAGCATTAAGCGAAACTAATAGTTGGTTCGTCTGACTCATTAGATTTATCTTTATTATTTGCTTACTTAGGTATTGAGCACTTTTTACTTATTAGCTTTTTTTTCTAGCGATTGCATGAATATATATATATATATACATATATATACATATAAATTGTTTTTTCTTTTGGCCCAAATACTGTACCATAGATTACTTTTTGTTGGTACGACTATCTGGTCTTTTATTTTTTCCAAAAATGTGTTTCTCCCCGGTTGATGTTTGGTAGTATATTTTTACAATCAAACTATTTTGCTGGGTTTTTTCTCACCGCGAGGATTTACCAACACGCTTGGTAATTATTATATATATATATATATATATATATATATATATATATTTTGGAGAATATGTGCTTAAATGAAGTCGAACCTATTTTTTGAAATTTAATTCATTAATAATTAATTAGGCGGGATTAAACTAATTAAATGTAAGGCTAAACAAATCGAGAAAAATCAATCTCTGTATGTACATTTCGGCCTATTAGGCCTCATCAGCAGAGCTATAGATTCGAAACCTGTCTGTCAAATTAGCAGGCAAGTGTCTTACCTCCACACCAAACGGACTTAGCAAGATTTTCTTCGCTTTGTTAAGTAGTAGTATTTTATATTCCTCTTAAGTGACCTCTACACGAACTTACGAGACGTAAACAAACAGACGATGTTTGTGATATGGCTATTTTCAGCCGACAATATTTGGGATAATATGTGCTTAATGAAGTCGAACCTATTTTTTGAAATTTAATTCATTAATATTAATTAGGCGGGATTACTATTAAATGTAAGGCTAAACAAATCGAAAAAATCAATCTCTGTATGTACATTTCGGCTATTACGCTCGTGTAGAGGTCACTTAAGAGGAATATAAAATACTACTACTTAAACAAAGCGAAGAAACTTGCTAGTCCGTTTGGTGTGGAGGTAGACACTTGCCTGCTAATTGACAGACAGGTTTATCACAACGGGGCGGTCTTCGCTGATGAGGCCTAATAGGCCGAAATGTACATACAGAGATTGATTTTTCTCGATTTGTTTGGCCTTACATTTAATTAGTTTAATCCCGCCTAATTAATTATTTATGAATTAAATTTCAAAAATAGGTTCGACTTCATTAAGCACATATTCTCCCAAATTTGTCGGCTGAAAATAGCCATATCACAAACATCGTCTGTTTGTTTACGTCTCATATATAATATATATATATATTGTCCTGATGAGCTACTAAGCGAACTATTAGCAGCTATATCTGACTCATTAGTTTACCTTTATTATTTGCTCTACTTAAGTATCGAGCACTTTTTACATTTTAGCTTGTACAATCCTAGCTATATATATATATATATATATTATATATATATATATATATTATATATATTTTTTTTCTTTTAGTCCACTGTTATAGTGTAATCGATTATTTTCGGTTGGTGCGATCCTGTTGGCTTTTCTTTTTTTCTTTTTTCCCAGTGAAGTTTGGTCGTATATTTTTACTAACAAACTATTTGCCGGATTTTTTTCTTGCCGCAAAGATTTACAAATAAGATTAATATATATATATATATATATATATATATATATATATATATATATATATATATATGTATTATATATGATTATAAGTATATATAAAAGGATGAAAACACACAATGCTGTTAAAATGAAAATTTTTTATATCATATTCATAGCTAATATTTCGATTTATAAAAATCATCATCGGAGCTTGTTTTTAATCCGGACTCATCGAGAGAATGACGAACCGATCGCATGGCTTGCACGCTTTTTGGAACAACAATGCTTTCGTTTTGAATTTAAATTATTTTCTGCTTTTCTCTCGATGAGTCCGGGTTAAAAACAAACTCTGATGATGATTTTTATAAATCGATATATTTTTCAATATTAGCTATGAATATGATATAAAATATTTTCATTTTAACAGCATTGTGTGTTTTCATATCCTTTTATCTATACTTATACCATCGGATTCGTTTCCTTACTCTTAACTTATATATGATTATATACATATATTATTTAAGTAGGTTATGTTTTCTTCATGATCTTTTATTGTAAACGTTCAAGATTTCATTTTTTTTTTATTATTCTTTATTTATACATATTTATATGAATAAACCTGGGATCACACAAAGAAACACATGAAGACTTAAAAGAGTATTTTTGTTCTTGTTTATGAAGAACGCTGAATCAGAAAAGATCAATCATTAAATTTTGTATTTTTCTTTATTATAAACATATTAAAGTGTATGCATAATGTTAATGCTCAGTGATATCTCTTTTCTGAGTTCTAAGCCGATACATACATACCAAAATCCTTTACACACACACACACACACACACACACACACAATGCATATATATATATATATATATATATATATATATATATATATATATATATATAAGTATAGATAAAGGATATGAAAACACCACAAAATGCTGTTAAAGTGAAAATATTTAATAACATATTCATAGCTGATATTGAACAA
>CM042182.1:31584183-31619183 GCA_023376005.1 Doryteuthis pealeii | reverse complement strand
AGAAAAAACACGGCAAATAATCTGATTGTAAAAATATACTACCAAACATCAACTGGAGAGAAGAACAAATTTTGAAAAAAAGAAAGGACCAAGATAGTCGCACCAACCGATTATGTTCGGTTGGTACTATAATACTTGGCCAAAAAGAAAAAAACAATTTATATATATATATATATATATAATATATATATGAAAATATATATAGATATAAAAACTGCCAGGATATTCTAAAGCTAACAAGTAAATAGTGCTCAATACCTAACTAGAGCAAATAATAAAGATAAACGTAATGAGTCAGATATACCTACTAAAATTTTCGCTTAGTGCTCTTCAGGGCTAAGATCTGACTAAAGAGATTTCGAGCAAACGCATTATTATACAATACCTCCCGCCGTGATTCAAATAAATTAGCATAAACTAAACCAACCAATAATAATAATAATAATAATAATAATAATAATAATAATAATAATCTCTTTAGTCAGATCTTACTAAGCAAAACTTTTAGTAGGTATATCTGACTCAATATATATATATATCTATATCTATATATATATATATATATATATATATATATATATATATATATATATATAAATAAGCACGAAATATTTGGCGTTAGCATACAAATACATTTACCAGCAATAATAAAACAAAGAATTATAATCAATTGTAAGGTAAGCCGGCCTTTGGCAACTAAACATGCTGAAGGGGAATAGCAATAACAATCAGCTGAGGTAGATGAAACTTAGTCATCTCGTGGGATGTTTAGCATTACAGAGAGATACAAAGAAAGAGAGAAAGAGAAAGAGACAAAGACAGAGAGAGGAGCGAGAGGTAAAGAAAATAAATGATATAAGTATTACTGTTTTGTCTTATGTTTGTCAGCATACCTGATTGCAATTGGAGGTAAAAAAAAAAAAGAAGAAAATGAAAAAGAAAAAGAGAGTAGCTTGCAGGTGTGTTGAGCTAAAAGTAACAGTTGTTAATGAATGAGATCAAGGACTCACAGTTTTAGTGAAACAACTGCATCCTACGAGACGTACAAGGGCGAGTCAAAAGTTTCGTAATATTTTGCTACGTGCTTGTTTTATGGCGGGTATATTACGTGATCGAGGCTCATTGTGTAATGGTTATCATCATAGTAAAATAACACGACATGATGATGATGATGTATAAAAGCGGGGGATATATGGGCGAAATAGACCTTCGAATCAAGAAGCTCCCGTCGAGTTCTCCGTCTTCTCACAAGCCAGACCCTCTGTTGGTCAACACATTCTTCGTCTAGCAGCAGGAAAATCCGCCGTTGTAGTCGAAATAATCTTTAGCCGTTCAAAATCACATTTCCTATTTAGTTTTGTTTCTGTTCGACTAAAATCCATTTCTTTACTTTAAAGTGCTTCGTCGTCGACTGCTTCTACTGCTGCTGACTGCCCAGCGCTCGACTCACTTGTTATTTTATGGGCATATTAGCCAAACGTCCGGGCACATCAGTCGAACCTCGCGTCCGTCCAGTGCCCAAAACGCATTTGTTTTTGCATGCGGGAGGACGCGAGTTCGATACCGGCAGGCAAGACAATGTCTTGCTCTTTTTCCTTTCTCGTTCTCCCTCACATGATGATATTTCAGAATCTGGAAGGAACTTGTCAGAAAAGCCTGTGAGAAGCTCCACAGTAAACTTAGTCATCGTCTGGGCGGCCTAATGTCGGTATCAGCCAGACAGCGAGGGAGTCTATCCCCTTTTCACTCGCGCTAGACCAAGGAGATTATTTTAGCATCTGAGGTGGAGCGCCACAGCTACCACCAGCTCATTACTTTACTGCACAGATCCCTGTGTTACTCATACACTGAGTTGGTGGAGGTCGGTATCGAATCAAGAACCTTGTGATTCCTAGCCGAACACTCTACCGACTGAGCTAAACCGGCCCTGTTGAGATGCAATGAAGAGGTCACTCTACACTCATCATAACAGGACTCACCATCAGATGCAGGTTAGTGTCCTATCCAGGACATCCCTTCTTTTGGTGTGTGGGGGGGGGGTCAGCATATTCTAAGACCCCCGAATGAAGCGTTCTGCCTCGTAATATTTGCTACATTCGGGTATAATAAACATATATATATACATGTTTGGTTTGGTTTGTTTTGTTTTATGGCATATCAACCTCGCTGGGTCATTTAATGCCGACAAAGTTGTGAAATAAATTCATTCTTAATGCATAATACAATTTTGTTTATGAACTCATGTTTTTCTATTCAACCCATAGATGGGACCCTAACAGGTACTACCACTCCGGGTCAGAGTGGACCAGGGAGCAATGGTGATGAAGGGGTGCTCCACATTCCCCAAACCTCTAAAACTGGAACCTCACCATCAGATAGAGTTTAACGTCATTCCCAAGACATGTAGACCCTCAGTCACCGCCTTCTAGCACCCATATGATAAAAAGGGTTGGGGATTGCCATAAGGGCAATAGGGTTTGGGCAATCATATAGGTACTAGGGCTTGCCGTGGCTAGCCGATTGATCGGAGGGGGTCTCTCCGACCGCCCGTCTAGCCCAAGAAAAGCCGAAAGTGGAATATTGCAAGTCATGGACGGCCCAGCCACCTGCGTTCTATCCTTAAGCATCACGGGTCGCCACCCGCGGCCAATAGGTGGCCCCATTTGGGGAGATATATACATTTACAAAATATTATAGGATATATGAGTTATGAGGGACGATTCAAGTTCAAATCCAAGAACGAGCCTGTTTGAATTTCACAAAGAGCTATTACCATTTTTTAATACCATTATGCATTCAAAGCTAAGTCGGTACAGCCCCTACCTATGAATTGCAAGGTTCCTGGTTCGATACCAGTTCACACCAAGTCAGTGTATGAGTAGCACAGTTTAGGTAATATGATCTGTGTGGTACAGTGGGAGAGCTTACGGTAAGTGTGGCTCCCCACCTCAGCAAAATATTTCCCTTGTTTAGCGCTTGCGAAAATGGAATAGACTCCCTCGCTGTCTGGCTGATACCGACAATAGGCCACTCCGTCAATTTTACTTACTTTTTATTCTCCTCCTAGCTATTGGTAAATAATAGGGTAGACTGAGCTATCTAACTTTGGTATGGCAACCAGTCTAGGAGAAGGAAAAGCATTTAATTGAATGTGGTTGGGGATCACATTGGGACAACCATTCCTTTACACATCAACGTGTGGATCCGGATTTTTGTGCGTTAACATATCGGATGAATACCGTCATACATGTACCCTGGGCTTTTAACATTGGTTAGGCAACACGTCTAGGAGAAGATAATTTCTAGATTCAAACCTTTTAGACACCGTTTAAGAAATTATGGCAATCAGAAACACTATAGAAATGTGGTTACCCATACGATTCCGGATTCGATACCGGCCCTCGCCAATACAGCCCATGAGTAGTACAACTGGGATCTGTGTGGTAAAGCGAGGAGCTGATGGTAGGAGTGGCGATCAACCTCAAAGGCAAAGACAATCTCCCTGATCTAGTGCTAGTGAAAAAGAGATAGACTTCCTCGCTGTCCGGCTGATAGGTCACTCGACCTACTTTTACTACTTACGACTAGATGTAAAAGCAAGTTAAAAAAAGATAAAATAACTATTAGTCAAAATTGTTAATAATATAATAAGATTCATAAAAATATTATTAGTTTATTGAAGCCCTGGTTTAGCGCCAGTGAAAAGGGATAGACTCCTTCGCTGTCTGGCTGATACCGTCATTAAACCAATACACCGACTTTGCTTACTATTCATACTATGTTTGTTTTGTTTTGTTTTACGGCATATCAACCTCAGTGGGTCATTTAATGCCGATAAAGTTTTGAAAAAAATCAATTCTTTTATAAATACATTTTTCTATTTAACCTATTGATGGAACCCTAACCACTCTGGGTCAGAATGGACCAAGGAACAATGGTGATGAAGGGGTGCTCCACATTCCCCAAACCTCCAAAACTGGAACCTCACCATCAGATAGAGTTTTAACGTCATTCCCAGGACATATAGACCCGCAGCCACCGCCTTCTAGCACCCATATGATAAAAAGGGGTTGGGGCTTGCCATAAGGGCAATAGGGTTTGGAAAATCATATAGGTGCTAGGGCTTGACGTGACCAGCCGATTGATCAGAGGGGGCCTCTCCGACCGCCCATCTAGCCCAGGATAGGGCCAAAGTGGAGTATTGCATGTCATGAACTGCTCATCCACCTGGGCTCTATCCTTAAGCTTCACGGGTCGCCACCCACGGCCAACAGGTGGTCCCATTGGTGGAGTCTTACTCCTCTGCAGAGGTGCAGTCGGTGCATTTTAACGCCCCAGCCGACAGGGCGGTATTCATACAAGAATTATTAATTTCTATATTTTTTGTGATAACCACAAGACTGACGCTCTACCGATTAAGCTAAACCATTCTTATCAATCAATCTAGCAACCTTGTTTGTTTTTAAACTCAATTTTTCAAACAAGATTTCAAAATCATTTTTTATTAATGTAACCCATAGATGGAACCCTAACAGGTACTACCATTTCAGGTAAGATTAGACCAGAGAGTAATGGCAATGAAGGGGTCCTCCACACTTCCCAGAGCTCCAGGTCTAGAAGCCACAACACAGCCAACAGGTGGCCCATTAGAGAGTCTTAACCCTCTGCAGACTGAATTAGGCGAGCGTATCTGTTCAAATGTAAAGCGTAAACAAATGCAGTCTAACATCATACCTAGGACACTAAGACCCTCAGCCACTATCTTCTCGCATATATGATAAAAGGGGTTGGCATAAAAGCAAAACCATCGGGACAATCATATAAGTGCTACAGCTTCATATGAACAGCCCTGACAGTTATTTTGCTCCATATTATTCCATGGCTGAACGTAAAAGTGCCAAATCTTAACTGATGTTGTAACTTCGCTTGTGAGCAAAACCAAACTCCATTTTTGGTACAAATAATGTTCACTATATGTAGAATAATAATTTAAAGGAAAATACAAATTATATGTAGTGCCACATTGTGATTTTTTTTACTTATTGATCTTGCATGGAAAAAATCATTAATAACGTAAAAAGGGTTAATGTATGCCTATTTTGATAACAGTTTTGAATTACTCAGGCCCAAAAGCATCTATAAACCAATTTTTACATTTTTGATCAGAGGGGGCCTCTCCAACTGTCCGTCTAGACAAAAGTAAGGATCACAGTGAAGTGTTGTACTTCCTCGACTGCTAAACCACCAGAATTCTATCCTTAAGCATCATGGGTCGCCACAACACAGCCAACAGGTGGCCCCATTAGAGAGTCTTAACCCTCTGCAGACTGAATTAGGCGAGCGTATCTGTTCAAATGTAAAGCGTAAACAAATGCAGTCTAACATCATACCTAGGACACTAAGACCCTCAGTCACTATCTTCTCGCATATACGATAAAAGGGGTTGGCATAAAAGCAAAATGATCGGGACAATCATATAAGTGCTAGAGCTTCATATATATATTTACCAACCCCTCCGCACGAGCAGGATATGACACAAGGTCAATTTCTTAAGCGGAGTTCAACAGGTTTGAATTCAGAGTTTTCCTTCTCCTAGACTGTTTGCCTAACCAAGGTTAAAGAGCTCAGTCTGCCCTACTATTTATCCATAGCTGGAGGGAGAGTATGATTCATACCTTTCCCAAGGGTATTAGCGCGAAGTGAAATGCTAGAGCTTCATATGAGCAGCCGATTGATCAGAGGGGGCCTCTCCAACTGTCCGTCTAGACATATGTAAGGATCACAGTGAAGTGTTGTACTTCCTCGACTGCTAGGCCATCAGAATTCTATCCTTAAGCATCACGGGTCGCCACAACACAGCCAACAGGTGGCCCCATTAGAGAGTCTTAACCCTCTGCAGACTGAATTAGGCGAGCGTATCTGTTCAAATGTAAAGCGTAAACAAATCGAGTAAAAGTCAATCTCTATGTACATTTCGTATTAGTATTAATGCAAAATATGTTAATATCTCTAGTGTTTCTAGTAAGCACAAGGCGGATACTCTAACGACTGAGTTAAATCATTCTTAGCAATCAAATTCATTGCAATAGCATGAGGAGCCAGAATTGGCAAGAATATTGCAAAGTTCTTGAAAAGTACATAAAACTTAGAGTGTTTTCTTATTTTTAGATACAATGATAATGTTTATTGGCTGTTGTGTAATTTACATCTTATTATAATGGAGATTGTGTGCTTTTCTCTCTGTAACCGAAACTAAATCACTACTCAAGTCACAATTCCCTTTGTTATTGACGTCACATTGACCATGCATTTATATTTATTTAAACCTCAATTATTGATAAAATTGTTTTATAATATTAATACTGTTAATCATAACAACATGCAATTATATTTATATATACAACAGAATAGCGGTTTACAGTGTGAACGGGAAGGCTAATTTGCATATTGATATTAAAAATGTGATTTTAATAAATATGTGCTTAGTATTATTGATTTCTAACTGTTTGGTTTTATTTTAATGAATATAAGTAAAAATCTCTCCAATGAATCTTAAATGAAATCCATTAACAAGAAGAAATAACTGTAAATTTATTCTTTACTTCCTATTTTAACTAAATAGTTAAATTAGAAAAATTACAATGAAAGACAGGAGTGATGGAAGAGTAAGTTTCAGTTGTTCTATTTTTCGATTGTACCCACCTGTTTGAAATCATTTTATCTGCATACTTATTTTGTTTCTGCCTTTCTAATTTAATACAATATTTTATTACATTAAAACTTAAATACTTGCACCCGGTGGGTGTATATATTTGCTAGTATATATAAGTATTTTATAATTTACCATAGAATATCACTAACTTATAAACATATGTACTATAGGGTGTGTCAAAAAGTTTTGCAGTATTTTGGTACATGCTAGTCAGTGGCGGGTATATCACGTGACTGAAGCTGTTCAAGGCGTGGTAGATACCCGTTGCGCTTTGATGGTATCGTGATAGTTGGAGCAACTGACACGTTGTGCATTGCACTATGCTATGTGCACAGATAAACGTGCAACGTAGTCTATTTCGGGATATTATGCTTTTACGAGATTCAACTAGGCCAAACAAAGGAAGCAAACAAAGACATTACCGCCCTGTAAAAAAGTAAGTAAGTAAGTAAAGTCGTCGGAAAAAATGAGGTAAAACAAGGCATATATATATATATATATATATATATATATATATATACTAGCAAATATATGCACCCTCCGGGTGCAAGTATTTAAGTTTTAATGAAATAAAATATTGTTTATTTAGTTTCATATTTAGTTTCATTAGCCTTTCTGGCTAATGAAACTAAATAAGATTGCAGATAAAATGATTTGAAACAGAGGGAGTATAATCGAAAAAATAGAACAACTGAAACTTACTCTTCCATCACTCCCGTCTTTCATTGTTATTTTTTTCTAATTTAAGTATTTATTTAAAATAGGAAGTAAAGAATAAAATTACAATTATTTCTTCTTGTTAATGGATTTCATTTAAGATTTATTGAAGAAATTTTTGCTTATATTCATTAAAATAAAACCGAACAGTTAGAAATCAATAATACTAAGCACATATTTATTAAAATCACATTTTTAATATCAATATGCAAATTAGCCTTCCCATTCACACTGTAAACCGTTATTTTGTTGTATATATAAATATAATTGCATGTTGTTAATATGTAGATATGGTTAACAGTATTGATAATGTAAAACAATTTTATTAATAATTGAGGTTTAAATAAAAAATAAAATCATTGAGAATGTGATGTCAATAACTAAGGGAATTGTGACTTGAGTAGTAATATAGTTTCGGTTACAGACAGAAAAACACACAATCTCCATTATAATAAGATATATATATACATGAAGCGAATAACTAAATTTATGATGTAGAAGATTATATATATCTTCTACATTTCTACATCATAAATTTAGTTATTCTTTTCCTACATATATATATATATTCTCGAACCCGGCCAAAGGTAGCTGCTAAAAATGGTATAACTGCACTGATGAGAGGCGATACCTCGAAACACGTGTCTGTAGTTTACTCTATTATACGCTCCCAATTTCGGTTGAGCACTTTATTTAGGAGGGATTTAATTGCAAATTCACCGTATTCGGCGTTCAGCTAAATCTCACTTTGTTTACAAAGTTTGAGACCTCTAGGTGAAGTTCATTTCCGCTTAGAAATGTAGCGATTAAATAGCCTGCTATACTTGGCAACTGACTGTGGCCGCATGGGTAAGAGGTTTGGCGAGCGTAAGTTCGTTCGGGTCTCGAACCCGGCCAGAGGTAGCTACTAAAAATGGTATAACTGCACTGATGAGAGGTGATACCTCGAAACACGTGTCTATAGTTTACTATATATATATATATATATATATATATATATATATATATATATGTAGAATTAAACAAAAGACACATCTCCTGTTTAACAATTTTATTTTTGATCTTTTCGAGTTTTCTGCCCAACTTTTTAATCTTTCGGTGGAATTCGTGGATAAGTCCACCAAAGTTTAGGTCCCAAGTACTTCCACCCAAACATTAAAAAGTTGGCCAGAAAACTCGAAAAGATCAAAAATAAAATTGTTAAACAGGAGATGTGTCTTTTATTTAATTCTACATGTATAAATGAAAGAATGCTGCCCAAATACACACACACACACACACACACACATATATATATATATATATATATATATATATATATATTTGTATGTATTGTATTTTTGGGGTCTCTGTATGCTTCTCTCTATATATTTTTATGTTCTTTTATGTTGAAGTTGGGCGTTATTATGAAGCATTTAAAAATAAATGAAGGAACATGCGATTGCCCTAATATCGTATATTACATATACTGCACACAATGTATAAACAGCAGATATGTGGGAGAAACATCTACATCTTTTAGACTAAGATTAAACAACCACAAATCCACAATAAAACTCAAATCACCTCATAGCACGATAACACTTCACTTTAACACCCCACCACACAACCTTACACACCTCAAATGTATTTTAATAGACCACGCATTTCCAACAACGCCATCTCGAAAACAAGCAGAAACCAAATGGATTTTAAAACTAAGAACTCACGTGAGGGGACTGAACACCGATATCGGAATACTCCGTTATTATAAATATTTTACAGACGCTGCCGCTGTCAATAAAAACAAAGACAAAGGATCCGTTGAACAGGAGCGACATTCATTTGAAAAAGGGTATCTAACGACTCGGAAAATTTTTGATAACAAATAATAATAAAAATGAGTGAATCCAGTACTCCATAACATCGAGTTCCTTCATTTATTTTTAAATGCTTCATAATAAACGCCCAACTTCAACATAAATAACACACACACACACACACACACACACACACACACACACACCACACATATATATATATATATATATATATATATATATATATATATATATAAGTAAAGAAATAACAAAAGACTTAGAGATTTAGTCTTATAGTTTATTTCAGGGAGCTCTCAAACTGCGACAGGTTTTTTAAAAAATAAAACTCTTGTGTTGTAAAGAAGATTTCTTTTCTGCACTCATCTCTGATGGATGAGTAGTCCATGACATACAACAGTCTACTAAGGCTAGACGGGCGATCAAAGAGTCTCAACTCTATAGCCTGTATGTCAAACCTATACCAACTCCAAAACCCTTTCTATCATATATGTGCTAGAAGGGTGTGGCCGAAGATCAGTGTCTTGAGTATGACGATAAACTGTATTTAGTGGTGAAGTTCCAAATCTGGAACACTTGCGAATATGGAGCGCCACTTTATCGCAATTTCTCCCAGGTCCACCCTGCCGCGGTGTGATAGTACCTGTTATTTTCCCATCAAAGGGTTAAATAGATTAGAAATGGGTATTTAAGAATGTCTTTAACAAAACTAAATTTTAAAAGATTGATCTCACAATCAAGTGTGGTTTGTCAACTTTACTTCTCATTTAATTGGTACATTTTTAATCGCAAAAAAATCACTTGATTTTTTAACAAAATAAGTTGATTTGGAACTTGTACCCCCTTTTTTCCCCCAATGCGGCCACCTGTTGGCCGTGGGTGGCGACCCGTGATGCTTAAGGATAGAGCCCAGGTGGATGAGCAGTTCATGACATGCAATACTCAACTTTGGCTCTATCTTGGGCTAGACGGGTGGTCGGAGTGGCCCCCTCCGATCAATCGGCTAGTCACGTCAAGCCCTAGCACCTATATGATTTTCCCAACCCTATTTCCCTTATGGCAAGCCCCAACCCCTTTTTATCATATGGGTGCTAGAAGGTGGTGACTGTGGGTCTACATGTCCTGGGAATGACGTTAAACTCTATCTGATGGTGAGGTTCCAGTTTTGGAGGTTTTGGGAATGTGGAGCACCCCTTCATCACCATTGTTCCCTGGTCCACTCTGACCCAGAGTGGTAGTACCTGTTAGGGTCCCATCTATGGGTTAAATAGAAAAATGTATTTATTAAAAAAATTGTATTATCCATTAAGAATTGATTTATTTCAAAACTTTATTGGCATTAAATGACCCACTGAGGTTGATATGCCGTAAAACAAAACAAACAAACAAACAAACAAACAAAACATAATGTAATCCTAAAAGCAAGCTATATTTTAATATGAATTTTGTGTCATTAAACTAACAAGGAAAAGAGCGTTTAGATAATAAAAGGTGATAATCTCAGCTTCAGTATAATAATAAAAATTGATATCCAGTATATATGTCAATTTGGTATCTGTATATCAATCGACTGGACTTTCTATAGAGGACAGACAAACAAACTCTTCCCATATATTAATATATCTAAAGTCATTAGTTATTGAATCTTTCATAGAGACGTTGCCTTCTCAATTCAACATTTAAAGGATGCCTGATGGCATTTCCTGATTAATAGAATTTCGACAACAACTCAACGGATATGTGAAAGCAATCCTAATTGCTAAGATTGGTAAAGTATCAAGTTTGGCTTTTCAAACACTAATTGAGAATTTAGATCATTGTCAATGGTTGCAAGACTAGTACACTATCAATTATACATCATTTGTAAGGACTCTTTACAAATCTACAAGTAATAAACAGAAGGAAAATATCCCTAATTCAGCAAATATTATATGGGTAATAAGGAAGAAATATGGTTGCCTGATATAAGAGGTGGAGTCAAAATTATATTCCCTTTCACCATTATATATCTTTATTATTGTCACACTGCGTACTGTGCATGTGTGCTTATAGCTGGTACTGCGAGGGAGTCTATCCCCTTTTCACTAGCGCTAGACCAAGGAGACTGTTTTTTCTTGCTGTTTTTACAGTGTTAACATAGCCGCTCACTTAGAAGCATGCACTAAGGAAGTGACCCGATCTCTCTGGTCGGAAGGAGTATCAGGGACTGAAATTGCTTAGGTTATTATCAGTGGTTGCAAGACGAGTACACTATCAATTGTAAAGGATTAGTAAGTACTCTCTAAAAATTGTCAAGTAATAAACAGTACGGATATATCCTTAATTCAGCAACTTTCTATGCTTAAATGGGTTGATTTTACGGCATTTCAACCGTTAATGGGTTATCTTATGCCAAATACATTTTATTCTATTTATTGGGTATTGTAAATTCATATTTAAACCCATTAGCACTTCTGTAGATACATGATCGAAGTTTGAGCCCGATCGATTCAATGTAAACATGGCCACTCTATTAGCAGTATTCACTAAGGAAGTGAACTGATTTCTTTGGTCGGAAGGAGTATCAGGGGCTGAAATTGACTTGATCATAGTCAGTGTTTGCAAGACTAGTACACTATCAATGATAAATCATTTACAAATCTACAAGTAATAAACAGAAGGAAAATATCCCTAATTCAGCAAATATTATATAGGAACAAGAAAGGAATATGTTTGCCTGATATACAAGAGAGTATATCATTGCATTAGCATTTCAGTCCCGGAAGACTATATTATAGTTTTTGCGCCCCTGAAGTTATAGCGCCTCCTGTGACTGTGAAGTCCAATGTTTGAAAAATATTCTTGACACATGATCAAAGTTTGAGCCTGATTGCGCCAATCTGCTTGCTGTCCTTACAATGTAAACATGGCCAATATGCACTAAGAAAGTGACCTGATTTCTCTGGTCGGAAGGATTATCAGGGGCTGAAATTGACTAAATCATAGTCAGTGATTGCAAGATTAGTACACTATTAATGATAAATCACTTGCAAGGGCTCTTTACAAATCTACAAGTAATAAACAGAAGGAAAATATCCCTAATTAAGCAAATTTATATAGGAACAAGAAAGGAATATGGTTGCCTGATATACGAGAGAGTATATCATTGCATTGGCATTTCAGTCTCGGAAGACTATAATATTTCATAATATGTCGCCTAAGCGTTAAGCAAGGCAGGGAGAGGGGTGAGGCGGAGAGGAGTGTAGCCTCGACAGAAAAGAGAGCCAGAAAGAGGGAGAAAAACAGCAGCCACAGAAAGCATCGCAGTTTGTGTGCAGTCAGTGCACGAAAGACTGTCACTCAGGAATTGGCTTGCAGAGTCACTTGAGCAGATACATATTATTTTTGGACACTATTGTGGACGGAAATGTGCCAACAAAGAGTCAAAGATTATCCTCACTTTCTCCAGAACATATCTTTATTATTGGCACACTGTGGACTGTACATGTGTGTTTATAGGTAACACTCCTGTAGACACATGATCGAAGTTAGGGCCTGATCGCGCCATACTGCTTGCTGTCCTTACAATGTAAACATGGCCAGTATGCACTAAGAAAGTGACCTGATTTCTCTGGTCCGAAGGATTATTAGTGGCTGAAATTGACTAGATTATAGTCAGTGATTACAAGACTAGTACACTATCAATAATAAAACATTTGTAAGGAATCTTTACGAATCTACAAGTAACAAACAGAAGAGAAATATCCTTAATTCAGCAAATTTATATAGGAACAAGAAAGGAATATTGTTGCCTGATATACGAGAGTATGTTGGAAGCGCGTGGTGTAATGGTTAAAGTCATAGGAAATGGACTCGTCGCCCCGAGTTCAAATCCTGGACGTGGTAATTGCATTTCACTTAGCGCTAATACCCTTGGGAAAGGTATGAATCCTACTCTCCCTCCAGCTATGGGTAAATAGTAGGGCAGACTTGGCTCTTTAACCTTGGTTAGGCAACCGGCCTAGGAGAAGGAAAACTCTGAATTCAAACCTGGTAAACTCCGCTTAAGAAATTGACCTTGTGTCACATCCTACTCGTGCGGAGGGGTTGGTAAATATATATACGAGAGTATATCATTGCATTGGCATTTCAGTCTCGGAAGACTATAATATTGTTTTTGTGCGCTGTACGCCTCCTGTGACTTTGAAGTCCAATGTTTGAAAAATATTCTCGACCACAGATATCACATGTCAAGGCTATCCCTGAAGATGTTGATGTGCCGATGCTTTGTGGCCGCTGCTTTCTTCTTAAGATTTATATGGGAACAAGAAGAAATCCCAGCCGAACACTCTACCGACTGAGCTAAAACGGCCGTACATATATAAATACACACACACACACACACACACACACACACACACATATATATATATATATAATATATATATATATATATATATATGTATAAGTATTAACTTACCGGTGGATATAAGAACGATCGTTGGAAGCGCACACTATCCAGAGGTTAAGGTTGAGAAAAACAAATACAAAGTGCTCAATACAATGTAGAGCATAAATGTATTTAAGAATGGAAATGAGTAACCTACTCGAGTTTCATCGATAGATTCTTCAGGGTTACTTTTAAATTAATCGAGTTTACGATTAATCTTTGGTGTTATAAACATGCCGTTGGAATGGGACTTAAATTTAGTAGAGCTAAATTTAAGTCCCATTCCAACGGGCATGTTTATAACACCAAAGATTAATCGTAAACTCGATTAATTTAAAAGTAACCTGAAGAATCTATCGATGAAACTCGAGTAGGTTACTCATTTCCATTCTTAAATAAATAAATATATATATATATATATAGTATAGTGAGAATTTTGAAAAAACACAGGTTTAAATAAAATGAGTGCTAAGTTTATTAGCCGACGCTACAGTGTTTCCACTCTACTACACACTGTCGGATTCACTTCTATCTCTTGACATATATATATATATATATGTGTGTGCGTGTGTGTACGTGGTGTGGGGTTTGTGGGGCGGTGTGATATGTTCTGATACAGACACTGAAGGGTTAACATCAAAGATTCTAATGGCGACTAAATTATGAGTAATATTGATAAACTGATATAAGTTATAAGTTTAACCACACACACACACACACACACACATACGCACACACATACACACATACATACACACATGTGTGTCTGTATATATATATATATATATATATATATATGTATATATATATATATATTTATTTATTTTACAAAGTTTTCACAGATCAATGTTCATTATAAACAGTGACCCAGGTTTCATGCTAAATAGCAATCATCAGACTGTTGAGCAAGATCCTATGGTGTTTGTTGAAGTTCTTTGCTCAATGTCACATTTTGGATTGCAAATAACGTCGGTTAGTTCCGCGGACGCTATTATATTTCGGATTTACTAAAAATAAATTTTTTCAAAATTTGCATTTTTTTGTAGTAATGCCAACGAAGTTGCCTCCCTTTATTCGTTAAAAATAAAACATTTGTTTTAACTTTGAAAAAAATGTTTTATTTTTTATTTTTTATTTTTAAATTAATTCCGTTTGGCAAAGGATGCATATGTCTTCAAAAAACCATTTAATATATATGGTAGAGTCTTTTAAATTTTTTCCAACATAATATAAAGATGGATGGTGTTGTTTCTCTGTCGAAAAATCATTTTTTCACTGTTGAAATATCAGATATCTTTGCAAACAATTGCGGAATTGATTTTCAGGGTGGATGTTGAGTATCTCCCCTCCATGCATTTAGGAAGAATTTTCTTTTATGGGGACATTGTTTGAAGATTTCCGATTTTTTCTCTATAAATAGAGTGGAGAATTTTAGATCATCCCAAATGTTACACAAATGGCTCTAAGTACTGCAAATTATGTGTTACGGAAAAATTTAGGATATTAAAAAACTTAATTTCCTTTAATAATAATAATAATAATAATAATAATAATAATAATAGAAGTTTAAATAAAAAATCGGAAATCTTCAAACAATGTCCCCATAAAAGAAAATTCTTCCTAAATGCATGGAGGGGAGCTACTCAACATCCACCCTGAAAATCAATTCCGCAATTGTTTGCAAAGATATCTGATATTTCAACAGTGAAAAAATGATTTTTCGACAGAGAAACAACACCATCCACCTTTATATTATGTTGGAAAAAATTTAAAAGACTCTACCATATATATTAAAATGATTTTTTGAAGACATATGCATCCTTTGCCAAACGGAATTAATTTAAAAATAAAAAATAAAACATTTTTTTCAAAGTTAAAACAAATGTTTTATTTTTAACGAATAAAGGGAGGCAACTTCGTTGGCATTACTACAAAAAAATGCAAATTTTGAAAAAATTTATTTTTAGTAAATCCGAAATATAATAGCGTCCGCGGAACTAACCGACGTTATTTGCAATCCAAAATGTGACATTGAGCAAAGAACTTCAACAAACACCATAGGATCTTGCTCAACAGCCTGATGATTGCTATTTAGCATGAAACCTGGTCGCTGTTTATAATGAACATTGATCTGTGAAAACTTTGTAAAATAAATAAATATTAGCTCTTACAATTTGTGATTGAGCACTGTATTTTCTTTGTTTCATCACAAAAAAATTTTGTTTTTACATATACCTATATATAATATATATTATAATATATATATATATATATATATATATATATGGACTCATCGGTTCGAGTTCAAGACGAAGCTGTTGGCATTTCACATAGCGCTAATACCCTTTGGAAAGGTATGAATCCATATATTCTCCCTCCAGCTATAGGTAACCAGTCTAGGAGAGGGATAACTCTGAATTCAAAATTCCTGAGGTCGGTCGTTGATTGGGTTTGTGGCAATCCTTGATGCACCAATTCTTTCCTATCGACTGTGCCAAAAAGTGTGGATGGTCCAACACAAGCCTTCACCACTATAAACAAATCTGTGTGGGAGTTCATTGTGTGTATGAACCCTCCTACGTCGAAAATCGACAGGAGTGTCCATTATATATATATATATATATATATATATATATATATATATCAGCGCCGACTGTCTGTTTTGGAAAAAGAAAGACCACTGAATTGAGTGGAATTATGTGTTTCCCAAGAGCATAATTTTCTCATTTGTTATAAATTTATAAATCTTAGATGTGATTTTTTGTTTTGTTTTGCTTATCTTATTATTGGATTCTGTCATAGTTTAAAATAAGAGTAAACATTTTTTGCTATTCCTGTCAAAAATATGTAAAGCAAATTGAGAATGATTTGCGCACGTGTCTCACACAGCTACTCTCTTATCCATCAAACACTGTGGTATTAGAGGACCTCCAGATGCCTACGTGGAGTTGCTAAATACTGCAGTCAAGCCCTGGGCAATAAAGGTAGCCAATGCAAGGCCATATGTATGGCAGCAGGATTCGGCCTCCCGCCACACCTCTGGGAAAAGTCAGAAAAGATTGTCGACGAATTTTTACGATTATACCAGTCCCAATGTTTGGACTCCGAACTCCCCAGATCTTAACCCCATGAATTATGTATGGAGTGCTGTTGAGAAAGTCACCAATCGCAGTGCCAGTACTACAAAAGCCCAGTTAATCGACAGAATTAAGGTAGTTTTTGAGACCCCAGGGAAACTGTAAGATCAGAATAATTGATAACAAACAGGACTTTCCAGTGGACATTTCATTGCACGAAAAAAATCAAGAGGGAATATTTACGCACAAGTGGACCTGGAAGTAATGGCTATGCAACGGAAGATGAATTTTCCGGTCAAAAGACAAAATAGAAAGATGAAGAAATATATAAAAAAAAGGAAAACGGAACACTTCTCTTCCGGTCAAGTAATAGATAAAAGAAAAAAGGAAAACGGAAGCAGGGTCTTCCGGTGAAGAGAAGGAAAGAGAAAAATATTTTAAAAAAGGAAGTTATCCGTTATCAGATCAAAATTTTAAAATGCGTAGGCATATTCATCGGATATAAAGACCAGGGGATTCGAGCCGACAGTTCAGACCCCAGTCAGCAGCCAAGAGGACAACCTCGCCGTCCCACGTTAGCAAACACCCCTCGGGCACTCATTGTGAACACTCGTCGCCACCCACTCGATCGGGCATTTTCATTTTCAAGCTCTACGCCCCTCACCACCCACACACCGAAGAACATAAAGACGGGTCCTATTTTTATATATACGTGTCTGTGGTTTTATTGAAGTCCAGTCAAGGGGCTATACAACAATGCCTACGTGGAGTTGCTAAATACTGCAGTCAATCCCTGGATAATAAAGGTAGCCAATGCAAGGCCATATGTATGGCAGCAGGATTCGTCCCCCCGCCACACCTCTGGGAAAAGTCAAAAATGGTTGTCGACGAATTTTTACGATTATACCAGTCCCAATGTTTGGCCTCTGAACCCCCAGATCTTAACCCCATGTATGTGGCGCTGTTGAGAAAAACACTCATTACCGTGCCAGTACTACAAAAGCCCAGTTAATCGACAGAATTAAGTTAGTTTTTGAGACTCCAGGGAAACTGTAAGATCAGAATAATTGATAACAAACAGGATCTTTCAGTGGAAATTTCATGGAACGAAAAAATTAAGAGGGAATATTTACGCACAAGTGGACCTGGGAGTAATGGCTATGATGGAGTAACCCATACTCTCCAAAGCTTCAGACTGGATATTTTGTTGGCATCGTTCCGTCTACGGGAGACGATAGACTAGTGTATGTTTCTTTTTTGTGTGTTTTTAACTACGTAGCTTGGGGGGTTCATATGTTGGATGAGCTGTTGCCCAAGCAGCAAATCCCCTCTGTCCACACTGCTGCTGTAATCCAAAGGAAAGGTAAGAAACCAATGCAGTTTGGCAGCGGTAGAATCGCAGGAGTTGCTGGATATAATTGGATTTCAGCATCACATCATTTTAGGGACTCCGACTCCTGATATGTTTTCGGGTTTACTCCCCTAGCCTTTCCTTGAGACTGGAAACGATAGCCACAGGAGTTGATGGGTAGTACTGGATTTCAGCATCCCACCACCTTGGAGACTCTGGCTCCTGATTTGTTTTCGGGGTTTACTCCCTTATCCCTTTGAGACTGGATATCTACCACCAGTTTAATGTTTATTACATTAACACCCTATACTGGAAATTTTATGTTTCTGAATAAACTTAGCATTTTCTAAGCCCCGCCGACTGAGCTATTTCATTGTTTGTTTTCTTTGATTTGATTGGTTGGTTTGTTGGATGGTTGGTTGCATGGATTTTAAGGTCATGTTATGTTATGCCGAAAATCTTTTGATTATTTTCTTGATTTGGTTGTTTTGTTGGTTGGTTGTATGGGTTTTACGGCATGTCAACTCTTTTGGGGCTATTTTATGCTGAAAACGTTTTTGGGGTTTTGTTCATTCTTGATGTGGTTGTTGCTTGGTTGTTTGATTGGTTGTATTTTACGGCATGTCAACCTTGTTGGATTATTTTATGTCAATACGTTTTGTTTTTTGTGGGGTTTTTTTCTTGATGGGTATTCAAAGTTTTACAACATTTTAAAATTAATTTTAACTCATTTTCTTCCACGCAGTTCACCATGTCTATTTCCTACGTCTAACCATTATATTAGGAGGCGCGGTATGGTGGTTTAGTCGTAGGAAATGGACTCGTTGACCAAAGTTCAAATACTGAACGAGGCTGTTTGCATTTCACACAACACTAATCCCCTTGTGAAAGGTATGCATCCAACTACCCTCCATCCAGCTATGTATAAATTGTAGGGCAGATTGGGCTGTTTAACCTTTGCTATATAACAAGTCTAAGGGAAGGAAAACTCTGAATTCAAATTTTTTAAACTCCGCTTAATGAATTGATATTGTGTCACATCCTACTCCTAGGGAGGTGTTGTTAAATATTTAATCATTACGAGATAAACATCTCCTCATCGTTTGATTTGCAGACAAAAAGGTTTGTATCGCAGTCAAAAATTGTTCATATTTTTGCAAGTATAAGTTGCTAACACAAAAGAGCCTAATCTGCCCTCCAATTTACCCATAGCTGGAGGGACAATCATTTTCCCAGAGGGGATCTAGGAGTGGTGGCAATTAAGGGGCATGCAACACCCTCTTATATTAAAATAATTTTGTTTGATAATTATCAGTATCTAATAGTTATAATTGAAACCATATAAATATAATATAAATAGATATGCTATTAAATGAGCATTATCAAATAGAATAGTTATAATTGAAACCATATAACTATATGCTATTAAATGAGTATTATCAAACAGAATATTATAAATTGATAACCATATTACTATATGCTATTATGGTATTATATATAATAGTTATAATTGAAACCATATAACTATATGGGTATTATCAATAGAAATAGTTATAATTGAAACTATATAACTATATGCTATTAAATGAGTATTATCAAACAGAAATAGTTATAATTGAAACCATATAATTGTATGCTATTAAATGAGTATTATCAAATAGAAATAGCTATTTCAAACCATATAAATATGTAAAAATTATCATAAGCCCTATGAGAAATACAAACAGCCTCGTCCAGGATTTGAACTAGGTTCTTCTTTTTCCTATGGCTATACCCATTACATCGACCGATAGTAGTAGGATTGGTGTACTTACTACTCACACAAATCCCCAACAAAATCTGGCGCTTGGGTGCAAGCTCTGGGACTTCCAGGGAGGATGCCTCTTGCAAAGTGACTCAATACTACCTGAGACAGCACCCTGCAGGAGCCCAGCAGCCCAGTCGTCTCGAACATTTCCCTGCCACTGGGGTCTATGCAGCCTCTTTCCACTTAAAATATCTCACGCACAAGTGTCACTATCACATAACCATTACATGATAAACACCTCAACATCATTTCTTAAGTAGAGAAAAAGTTTTGGTAACAGTCAAAAAGTTTCCATTTTCTGGCAAGTGTAAGTTTCTAACATAAATATTTACAAGTTCTTATTAACTGATATCCAAAGTAAACAAAAGAGAAAAGAAAAAAAAAAGAAAAAATCGAAAGAAAAAGAAAGAGAAAAATTAAAAAAAAAAGAAAGGCAAAAGAAAGAAAAGTAAAGAAAAAAGGAAGAAAAGAAAAGAAAAAAAAAGATGGAGAAACAGAAAAAAAAAGAAAGAAAAAGAAAGAAAAAAGAAAAAAAAAGAAAAAAAACGAAAGAAAAAAAGAAAGAAACAGATGGAAAAAGAAAGAAAAAAAGAAAAAAAAAGAAAAAAAAAAAAAAACAAAAAAAAACAAAAAACAAAGAAAAACAAAAAAGAAAGAAAAATAAAGAAAAGTAAGAAAAAAGATGGAAAAAGAAAGAAGAAAGAAAAAAAGACAGAAAAAAATAAAAGAAACAAAATAAAAGAAAGAAAACAAGTTCTCATAAACTGATATCCAAAGTAAACAAAAAAGGAAAGAAAAAATCGAAAGAAAATATCGAAAGAAAAAAAGGAAAGAAAAAAAGAAAGAAAAAAAGGAAAGAAAAAAGAAAGAAAAATTAAAAGACAAAAGAAAGAAAAAAGAAAGAAAAAAAAGGAAAAAGAAAGAAAAAGAAAGAAAAAAAGATGGAAAAACAGAAAGAAAAAAGAAAGAAAAAAAAAGAAAGAAAAACGAATGAAAAAAAATGAAAGAAAACAGATGGAAAAAGAAAGAAAAAAAGAAAGAAAAAAGAAGAAAAAAACAAAAAAAAACAAAAAAAACAAAGAAAAATAAAGAAAAGTAAGAAAAAAGATTGAAAAAGAAAAAAAGACAGAAAAAAGACAAAGGAAAGACAAAAGAAAGAAAAAAGGAAAGAAAAAGAAATGAAGATAAAATGGAAAGAAAAAAGAAGACGGAAAGAAAGAATGGAAAAAATAAAGGAAAGAAAAAAGAAAAAAAGGAAAGAAAAAAGGAAAGAAATAGAAAGAAAAGGAAAGAAAAAGGAAAGAAAAAAGGAAAGAAACAAAATAAAAGAAACAAAAAAGGAAAGAAAAAAGAACATATAAAAGAAAGAAAGAAAGAAATAAAAAAAAGAGCGCTGGATTTACTAGTCTTATATGAAATGTTAACAGCCTCGTCCAGGATCTGAACAGTTCTCCTTGTCCATTTCCTACGACTACACAGTACACGGGAAGCGCGTGGTGTAATGGTCAAAGTCTTGGGAAATGGACTCGTCGCCCCGAGTTCAAATCCTGGACGTGGTAATTACATTTCACTTAGCGCTAATATCCTTGGAAAAAGGTATGAATCCTACTCTCTCTCTCCAGCTATGGATAAATAGTAGGGCAGACTGGGCTCTTTAACTTTGGTTAGGCAACCGGTCTAGGAGAACGAAAACTCTGAATTCAAACCTGTTAAACTCCGCTTAAGAAATTGACCTTGTGTCGCATCCTGCTCGTGCGGAGGGGTTGGTAAATGTATATAACCAGTACACAACAAAAACCTCAACATCATTTCTTTAGCAGACAAAAAGTTTTGGTAACAGTCAAAAAGTTTTCATTTTCTTGCAAGTATAAGTTTCTAACACAAATATTTACAAGTTCTCATCAACCGATATCCATTCTATGTATGTTAGAACCATCTAGACGTTTCTAGTAAACTTCCCAGTCCTCCACCATTTTGATATCCATTCTATGTATGCAGAGCGCAGGATTTACTAGTCGTCTCGGATTAGTGATGACCGTTTATTTTCAATCTTGGCACGATGTACAAATCTCATCAAAGACTGGAATGTCTGAAACAAATCCCCATGTCTGGTTTCATGAATTAGTCCCAGTCGGCATTCTAATTAATGACATTGGTCTAATTTAAATGTCTCCCGTAATCTTGGTATTCGTCTTATGCCAAATAGAGTAATCTCCCTTTATGGCATCTCACAGTGTTTGGTTTTGGTTTGTTTTGTTTTACGGCATATATCAATCTCAAGTGGGTCATTTAATGCCGACAAAGATTTGAAATAAATTTATTCTTAATGGATCCTCATTTTTTTAAATAAACTCATGTTTTTCTATTTAACCCATAGATGTGGCTCTTTCAGGTACTACCCCTCTGGGTAAACGTCGATCTGGAGCAATTTTGATGGAGGAGAGAGGACCCGTGTCAAGTCTAATATTCCTCATTTTTCATTATGAACGCTGAAATTTACTAATTTATTTAAGTTAATAAGTTTTAGATTTTAAAACTGCTGCAAGATTTTATGAACACCCTGTATATATAAGTGGTGAGATTCAACATTTTTAGAAACCAGATTTATCTTTCCTTGCATGTATAACTTTTTTCTATGAAATAAAACCTTTTGCAGGCAGATAAAAAGTGGCCAAATTGCTCTGAATCACCTAGGAAAGATATCAAAGACCTGTTGATAGTGAAAGGGTGGAGACTGTTTGAAATCACACCATGAAGGCACTATCATGACTTGTAAAAGTTTTTTTTTATTGTCGCTCTGGTCGTGTCCTGTTAGCAACCAAAATAAAACTTGGTCTGCAAAAGGGTTAAAATTATTTTCCTGTTTAGATCTTTGTCCTTATTCATTTAAGTTTCCTTTTTAATTTTAAGATACTTTTTCATATCATATTGAGAACAGATGAAAAGATTTACAAATGTTTCATCCCAACGATCATATGGTATTTGTGGATGGATGACCTGTTGAAGAAGCATCACTTCGACATGGAAGGAAAAAAATGATAGATAAGGAAATTTATAAAAATGATAGTTAAATTAATTTATTTAGTAAGCCCCAACCTGTTACGTTTTTAAGGGCCATTCCTTGGGCTTATAGCAGGAGCGTTTATCTGGTGGAATTGGATCCTTAAAAAAGAGTCCGTCGATAATGAATCCTTTGGTTACTAAAATGTTCTCAGTAACTGGTATAGAGTCCTTCGATAATGAATCCTTTGGTTACTAAAATGTTCTCAGTTACTGGTATAAAGTATAAGTCCTTCGAGAGTATTGGTACAGATCCGGCAATCCTATGTGTGTCTGTCTTCAAAGAGTGCAATTATGACCAATGTGGGGGGTTTAAGTATTCTCTCTGGCCAGTAGTATTGTTAGTGATTGGTTACAAGAGTCAATCACGTGACCTTGACTAATCTATAAATCTAAATGGGTATTTGTTGTACCGGCCGTTCCAACAGTGGAGAATATAGGTTGTACTGTTACCGTTTAGCGGCAAGCTAGCCGTTCTTGTACCTTATTGTAAATACACTTGTCTCATTTTACCCTACCTCGACTTGACTTTTTTTTTACTGTTGAACTAACATCACAACAGTATTTATAGCACATCTTATATTCAAATATGCCAACACAACCCACATAGCTCCCTGTGAGATGAGGCCCTATCAGCTGGGGCTTTACACTATACCGACTGCACCTTTCCAGAGGGGTAAGATCCTCCCCTAATGGGGCCACTTGTTGACCGCGGATGGCAACTCATAATGCTTAAGGACGAAATCCTGGTGGATGAGCAGTCCATGACATGCAACACATGTGACCAAATTGCTCTGAATCACGTAGGAAAGATATCAAAGACCTATATATATTTATCAACCCCTCCGCACGAGCAGGATGCGACACAAGGTCAATTTCTTAAGCGGAGTTCAACAGGTTTGAATTCAGAGTTTTCCTTCTCCTAGACCGGTTGCCTAACCAAGGTTAAAGAGCCCAGTCTGCCCTACTATTTGCCCATAGCTGGAGGAGAGGGTATTAGCGCTAAGTGAAATGCAATTACCCCGTCCAGGATTTGAACTCGGAGCGACGAGTCCATTTCCCATGACTTTAACCATTACACCACGCGCTTCCTATCAAAGACCTATATAACATATATTAACCTTTGTGAAGAGAAATGAAAGTGAATCCGACGGTATGTAGTATAGTGAGAAATTTAAAAAAACGCAGGTTTAAATAAAATGAGTGGTAAGTTTATTAGCCGACGCTGCAGTGTTTCGATCTTCTTCAGGGCTTTTGTTGATATAAGGAAGAGTGAAAAAAATGTTTATCACAGAATAATGAGGATACTGTGATAGTCCTTGTTTATCAATCAGTTCAAATTTGAAAATTGAAGAAACGTTGGAAGGGTAGACGTTTTGAAATATGTTGAGAAAATTGGATATAAGGCGTGTGCCAGATGGCCACTTGTACTTATAGACTCGCTGATAACCACGTGACTAACCTATTGGCCAACCACAGGCAGTACTCTGCTGCTGATATTGTTATTTATACTGGCTGTTCTTGTCATAACTACTCATAACTACTTGAATATTCGTGGACGACGGAACATAGGATTATATCACAGGACTTATTCACTTACCAAAGGATTCTATAACTCAGAACTTACTTATTTACTTTAAGTTATTTATAACTGGCCAAGGATGGCGGCCAGATACTTAACAAAATATGACATCAAGTATTCTTCTTTTATGGTGTGAGTGTGTTTGTGAGTGTGTGTGTGTGCGCGTGCGTGTATTTACGAAAAAAGGACATTGAGCATTTTTCTAGGTGTTGTGTGTGTGTGTGTGTGTGTGTGTGCGCGCGCGCGCGTGTGTGTGTATATGTTACGAAAGACGACATCGAAACAATCCTCAAAGTTGTGTGTGTGTGGGTGTGTGTGTGTGTATGTGTGTGTGTGTGCGTGCGTGCCTGAATGTTCATTAAGAAAGAATGTTTAAATATACTGAAAAAATAATGAAGATTAGACTTAATATGTAAAACAATAAATATCATCCGGACCCATATGGACCTTTAGGCACCCCTTTTGCGATCTCGATTCATAAGGACATTTTTTTCATTTACACTGTCAAAATCCGGTTGTTTGTTAACAGACAATTTTTAGATTTTTATTTAGATTATAAAACTAACCCCTAGCCCTAAACCCTAACCCTAACAACCGAATTTTGACGGTGTAAATGAAAAAATGTCCTTATGAATTGGGATCGCAAAAGGGGTGCCTAAAGATCATATGGTCCGGATGATATTTATTGTTTCACATATTAAGTCTAATCTTCATTATTATCCTTATATCCTATTATCCTTCCTATTCGAAAGATTGTAAATAGTAACCTTCAAATTCCAAACATGGTCTTCCAACCATCATAAACTCTAGCCTTCAAATTCAAAACGCAATACATTTTAGCCTTCGAATTGAAAAAATATTGAATATTAGAGTTTATAGATTAAATAACATATATTAACATTCATATTCGGGATATCATAGATATTAGCATTCAAATTTCAATCATAGTAAATTTTAGCCTTCTTATTGAAAAAATAATGAATACTATACTTAGTAGATGAAACAATATACATCAACTTTAATATTCTAAGCATCGTAAATATTCGCCTTCAAATATACTGAAACAAATTTACTCGCAAATACACCTGCACAAGCCGAATCCTTGCTACACAACCTAGAAAAAGCAGCACGAAATGTTGGCCTATACGTAATCTTTGATAAAACTGAGTTCATATCTTTCAAAAACAAAAGCGACATCTCCACCATCGATGGCAAACTCCTAAACTCGGTAGAAAAATTTAGATACTTAGGCAGTAACATCTCCTCAATAGAAAACGACGTTAATGCACGTATAGAAAAAGCATGGGCCGCTATAAATAAATTATAGGTAATATGGAAATCCAATCTCACAGACAAGTTAGAGACAGTTCTTCCAGGCCGTTGTCGTATCAGTGCTGCTGTATGGCTGCACCACCTGGACACTAAACAAGCGACTAGAGAATAAACTAGATGGCAGCTGCACAAGAATGCTGCGGATGATCCTGAACAAGACGTAGAAACAGCACCCTACGAGAAAACAGCTGTACGGTCACCTGCCACATATCACTCAAACTATCCGAGTAAGACGGACAAGACACGCGGGACACTGCTGGAGAAACAAGGACGAACTCATAAGCGACGTTCTCCTGTGGAAGCCAACACATGGACATGCAAGTGTGGGGCGCCCAGCAAGGACCTACATTGACCAGCTATGTGAGGATGCTGGCTGCTCCGCAGAGGAGCTCCCTGGTGCAATGAATGATAGGGAAGGTTGGCGAAAGATTGTCATGGATACCCGTGCTGTATGCGCGACATGATGATGATGATGATACTTAGTAGATGAAACAATATACATCAACTTTAATATTCTAAGCATCGTAAATATTCGCCTTCAAATATACTGAAACAAATTATGAAGATTAAACGTAATAGGTAACACAAAATATATCCGAAACATCGTAGATATTCTCCTTCAAATTCAAAACAATAAATTTTAGCCTTAATAATGAAGGATAATGAACATTAGGCTTAATAGGGGAAACAATATTTATTAACCTTCGTATTCGAAATACCGTAAGTATTAGCCATCGAATTCAAAACAGTAAATTTGAAATTTTACAATGAAAGAATAAAGAATGTTAGACTTAATAAAAATGAATAGTCTACATATAAATATTTCAAGGACGACTAATGTTACATAATTATTAGATTCTTAATATTTATGTACAGTAGTGTAGAAATCAAAATGGCTGCTATAAGTTGCAGTCCACGGCCTTGAAGGATTTGAGTGACAAGGCTTGACCTCAGTCCTAACCTTCCGGTGGATACCGTGAGAATCGGTGGAGAAGACCCTCTTCCGGTTTAGATTAGAGATAGATTTTAGTCAGTCGGCGAGAAACCACGACGGTGGTGAGTCGTGTTATACACGCTACGACTCGAGCTGCGCAGGTAGTCTGGTGGGGATTTTGAAATAAAATGTGATCTAAGTAAATCGAAGTCTTGTGTTATTATCTAAAAACTACCAATGACACAGGGCTTCTGAGAGAGAGAAATCCCTAATGAAAGACCTGAAACGAAGTCCCCAAGAGAAGTCCAGCCGCTAGAAGAGATGTTAGAAGAAGACGTAAGATAGAAAAGACATCAGAAGAAGATTAGAAGAAAGAAGTAAGTAATGAAAAGGGTATAAACACTAAATTGTAGCAGCGAGTTTTTGTTTACAACCGACAATCAACGAAGACAACCTTCTCCAAGTCGAAATCATTAACTCACAAATCCCTCGATACATTTGTTATTATGATGAACAAATCATGTGTGGAGATCATTTACAAATGATGCTGATTGACAAACTCTTTTTTTTTTTATTTTGTTTTATTTCAGCCGGTTCGTTGATTTCTTCCTAGAGGTTATAGGTGATATACCCTATAGACTAATGGAATGCGCCGACGGTTACTATAAGTAACAGGGACAAGTATAGCTTGAAGAGTAAGCCAATGCGAGTCAGCTCATAACTCTATTGTCGGGCGTAATTCTCACTTCTCTGTACTGTAATTGTCTACTCTTTTGTTAATATATTTTCCTACATTTGTTACCCGTCGTTTTGTTGTTATTTGACCCTTAAAAGCCCACAATACTAAATACTGTTGATTGTTACGCCAAAGAGAGAGAGAGAGAGAGAGAGAGAGAGAGAGAGAGAGAGAGAGATAGGGGGGGAGTGCGGGGCACCCCTATCTCTTAATCAATTGGTTGGTTGGTTGGTTGGTTGGGTTTTACGGCATGCCAACACTTGTTGGGTTAGTTTATGCCGAAGCTGTTTTGATCAGTTAATGCTTGATGGGTACACAATTCTTGTAATCCCATTTATAATCTCATTTTTGATCTATTTAATATTTTGATCTAGATCGGCCCTTAACAGGTAGTACTACCCGGGTCAAAAAGTAATGGCGATGAAGGGGTAGTAAATATTCACACACACACGCACGCACGCACTAACACACACACACACACACACACACACACACATATATTATATATATATATATATATATACTCATAATACATAGTTTCTCAAATTTTGCATCAATCCTACTGTATAATTATTATATAATATTTTAATGTATAATTAATATATAATACTTAATCTATTTAAAAAAATTTAAAAATACTCATAAAACATATTTTTCTTAAATTTTCCTTCAATCATCCTAATATATAATTAAAGATAATCTTTTATTTACTTATAGTAAATAAGTCCATCTAATTAAATTAATACATTTTATTTTTACAACTGAAAAAATAAAAAATTTAAAAAATAGAAAATTAGAGAAAGGAGGGAAAGAAAAAAAAGAAACAAAGAGAGAAAGAGAAAGAAAATAAAATAAAATAAAAGCTAAGCATAAGAATTTTCCTACGTGACCGTTCTTATTTTGAATTGAACATAGCTACATTGTTGCAATATTCACCGGATGATGAACAGACAATATTGGATACATATGCAAGGTAGGGGTTTTAAACATTCGTTCTCAACAAATATTCAAAAAAATAAGAAATTACAGTTATTCGCCCATTTCATTCATAACATAAAGAAGGAGGAAAGGAGGAGAAAGAAAAAAAAAGAGGAAAAAAAAATAAGAAAAAAATAAGTATAACCACGCAAAAAAAAAACTTAAGCACGAACATTTCTGATATTCATCCGTGAAGATAAAGTTTTCTTTGAAATCGATGAGACAAAAATAACATCTTTTTGTTTTTATTTTTTATACGCATTGTAATTGCCTTCAAATCATCAATATATATATATATATATTTTCTTAAATATACGCTCCTACATTTGGGGCGCTGGTAGATGTCGTCAGAGATGTAGTATGCATGGGTCACTGGGAGGTTTCGGGTCTTTCAACATCTGACTTCGCTCGCCATGCTGACCCTATCAGAGATTATCAAAACACTGATCCACCTACCAACTTGAGATGCTAACAGACGTTTGATTTTTTAATAATTTTAGACGACTGTAAAATTATCTACAGCGCATCTGATTGGCTGGCGCTAATAACCAATCAAATGCACGGCACCTTCTATTGAAGCGGCGTACGCGGACAATAATAGTTTCCTTAAACCGGATTACGAGCTTTAAAGGAAAAGGTAAGTTAACCCTTCATTATTAAAGACATGAGAGGGTTTTTTTTCCTAAATTTATATATATATATATATACGTTAATGTATGAGTAGTCGCTTAACGGTGGGTACGAGTACGATCGTTGGAAGTTTAATAACCAGTCTGACATTCTCGCTAAGAAAAGTGACTAGTAATGTCCGGTTTGTGTAAGGGGAGGTCGTTATCTCGATGCTCTGACGAATCTTCTCACGGTGCACTGGTCAAAGGTGATTATTAATACAAAACAATGAAGCTGATTTGGAAGACAAGCTGACACCCACCCTACACCCAGAAAGTATTGGAATAAAGATATAAAATAGACAGTGAAAAGATTTAACCATTTTGTATCAGTTTCACAAATTTTAATAAAATTTAAAAAGATTTAGACATACATAGGAAGTTATTATTTCCCTTGGTTATTAATAATAAAAAAGCAGTCAACCTCAGTATGTTATGATTTTTGTGGCCCTCCATAGGCTTCAAGCACTTTCCAGCGGAGGTCCCTTGTGAAGAAGCTTTTGGTTGTTCCTTGGTGTCCGTTCGTCAATGTCAAATAACTGCAAATTCATGGTTGTCAATATCAACATTATCGAGTGTGAGGGTTAATAGGGATGGATGGCAAGAGAGAGTCAAGAGAATCCATGCAATAAACGGTAGTTAGATGTCTGGTCAAAGAACCAAGGTAAGAAAGCTCGTCTCGGATACTATTACTATGTGTATTGTCTGACTTTCTGAACCACTAGATAACCGAAGTTTCTTACAATTTTTGTGGTTATCCTTAGTCTTCAAGCAAGATAACTGTCCACCGGAGATCCCTTGTGTTAAGCAGTGCTCGATCCTTAGTGGAGAAACCTTAGGTTGTTCTTTGGTGTTCCTTAATGTTAAGTATGGTCCTTTGGTTGTTCCTTGGTGTTCGTTAGTGCTTCGTATTCCTTAGTATTGAGAGTCTGTTCGTCAATGTCAAATAAACTGCAAATTCACGGTTGTCAATATCAACATTGTCAAGTGTGAGGGTTAATAGGGATAGATGGCAAGAAAGAGTCAAGGGAATCCTTGCAATAAACGGTGGTTAGGTGTCTGACCAAAGAGCCAATGTAAGAAGCTCGTATCGGACAATATTAATATGTGTATTGTCTGACTTTCTGAACCACTAGATAACCGAAGTTTCTTACAATTTTTGTGGTTATCCTTAGTCTTCAAGTAAGAGCACTGTCCAGCAGAGATCCCTTGATAAAATGATTCTGATTATAGCGTAATCCTTAGTGAAGAAACCTTTGGTTGCTCATTGGTGTCCCTTAATGTTGGATATGATCTTTTGGTTTTCTTTAATGTTGGGTATGAGCGTTTGGTTGTTCCTTGGTGTTCCTTCGTGCGTAGTGTCCCTAAGTGTTGCAGGTCCGTTCGTCAATGTCGAATAAAAGTGCAAATGGACGGCTGTCAATATCAGAGATTAAATAGTTAACTAACCACGTATTCAGGCTGTTGATTGGCTGGAGTTTAAACCACGTAACCACGCTTAGTCTATAAATTTAAGTGGTGGATTGCAGCACACCTTATATACTCAAAATATACCAACACAGTGGCTACTACATTTGCCTGAATACAATGTACTGTATTTGAAGGGATATAGGACGCCCTTTTTTTTCCAAAAATGTTGACTAAAATAATTGCTCTGCGTCTTATACATCGTAGGTGAAGTTTGAGACCTCCCGTAGGCCTAGGCTAATCTTTATGATGCTCACTAACCCAGCTTATGTTCAGTACTTTTACCTACCCTAAACTCTATGCATACTTATTTTATTATCATTATACTACTATTATTATCATTATTATTGTTGGCATCCTTCCGTCTACGAGAGACGATGGAGTAGTGTCCAAGTTTTTTTTTAACTACATAGCCTGGGTGTGTTCATATGGAGGATGAGCTGTTGCCCAAGCAGCAAATCCCCCCTTTCCACACTGCCGGAAAGGTTAGGAACCAATGCAGTTTGGCAACGGTAGTGTCGCAGGAGTTGAAGCGTAGCACTGGATTTCAGCGTCACGCCACCTTAGGCGTCTGATTTGTTTTCGGGATTTACTCCTCTAGCCTTTCATTATTATTGTTTCTATTAAATTTATTATTATCATAATTATTAATTTTGTTGTTGTTATTATTATTAATTATTATTATTATTATTATTAATTTTCACATCAGCATTAGCTGATGGTCTTTCACTGGAGTCTGAGTGACAGCAAGTCTCCTCAGGTCTCCAGGACTTTTCTGAGTATTCTGACAGATTGCAGCAGTGCAGTGTTTTGAATGGTTTCAATCCTTCCTCTGATTTCCAAACATTCCAGACAACTTTTCCAATCCTTTTGGGACTGTTCCAAGTGCACCAACTACAATTGGTATCACTTTCACTTTCATATTCCATAACTTTTTCAGTTCTCTGGCAAGGTCCAGATATTTGGCCATTTTTTCATTTTTCCTTTAGCCTCACCCTATGATCTGCTGGCACTGCAAAATCGACCAGTTGACAAGTTCTTTCTTTTTTGTTTATCAACACTAGGTCTGGTCTTCTTGCTGGGATAAGGTGATCCGTTTTTATTTCAAAGTACCAGAGAATTTAATGCGTTTCATTCTCAAGAACAGATTCTGGTTTATGCATATACCATTTTGTTGTATGGTCAAAATTTAATTTTTTGCATAATTCCCAGTGGATCACCTTCCCAACCCAGTCGTGTCTAGTTTTGTATTCTCGTCGTGCTAGTTAGCTACATTCACAGAGTATATGGTTTACAGTCTCATCTCTATTACCGCAAAGTCTACATTTTCTATTTTGTTGGGTCTTATCAATTTTCGCTTTGATATAGTTTGTCCTTATGGCATTATTTTGTGTAGCAATTAATAATGATTCCGTTTCTCTTTTGAGGTTTCCTTTTCTTAACCATGTCCAAGTCTTTTCATGTGCAAGCTCTTCAATTTGTCGTTTGAAGTGTCCTTATAATTGTTTTTCTTCCCATTTTTGTTTTCTTTGTTGTTTTTCTGTTTGTCCATCTGTTACTTCTACTATTGTTGGCCGCCATAAGTAGTTTGTCTTTGCTCTTTCTTGTGTAATCTTCAAGTTGTTGGATTGTGGTTTCTACGCAGTCCTCTATGTTGGAAAGACCTCTTCCCTTCCTTTCTTGACACATATAATCTATCCCTATCGTCTCTAGGGTTGAGAGCCTTGTGCATGGTCATTATTATTATTATTATTATTATTATTATTATTATTATTATTATTATTATTATTATTATTATATTTCCTGCTATTGAGAGATCTTGTGTATGTTTATTGCTTGCCTGTTCAGCCAAATTTCTTTTATACAGCTATGTTTCTGCTTGTGTAATGCACAGCTAGACTGTTTTCAACAATATATGTTTAAATACACTAAAATAAATTTTTCCAGAATCTGACCTGCTGAAATGGGGGGGGGGCGTCTTATATGCGTCGTATATTCTGTCAAATACCGTATGTTCTCGAGATTGCCCCACTTCATGGCAATATTGATTAATAAAACAACGGACAAACTATACCTGCTCGTGAGGATCAGTTTAGGAGTAGAATAGAGCCCAACGAAATAGAAATGGAATCTGAAGTGGAAGAACTAGAGAATCCTACGATAAAAATGAAGAATCAATAGAAGTGAGTGTTAGAATATCTGACGATGAATCAGAAGAAAATGAAATTAGACTTAGCTCCCCTGTCAGAAGAAATCTTAATATTCTCCCTGAAAGCCCATCGAGATTTCTGAGAATCTTCAGATGTCAGAGATCTACGAAGGGCATGAATGCATTTCTATTCAGAGAAGTGTATACAAGGTTCCTGATTCGATACCGGCCCTCTACAACTCAGCGTATGAGTAGCACAGGGATCTGTGTGGTAAAGTGAATAGTGGATGGTAGATATTTCGCTACACCTCAGACACAAAATAATCTTGACATGTCTAAAAATTCTTCCTGAGATTCTGTCTGTTCGTCGATGGACTTAAAAGTCAAATGTCCAAGCATTGTTGGTCAGTTTAATTATCAGTCTGACATTCTTGCTAAGAAAAATGACCAGTAATGTCCGGTGTTTGTTAGAGGATGTCGTTATCTCGATGGTCTGATGAATCTTCTCACGGTGCAAAGGGGATATGCTCCCTTGCTGTTTGGCTGATACCAACATTAAGTCACCCCGACGACTTATGTCGCTTTCTTAGGAAAAATAGCAATTTCATATCCATAAGTTTAAGACACTTTTGATACTTACCTGGATTAGGAGCTTCGGCTCCAATCCGTGGGTCCCTGGCAACTGCTTCCAGGCAGCACCTTCCCCTCACCTAAAAGGGGCAGAACTAGGTTTATTGCGCGGTGGCCCAAAAGAGTCAGCTTCAGTAACAAGGTAGACGGCTATCAGTTATTGTGGTTAAATCAAACTTAACAGTCCTAAATTCCACCATCGTATGTCACCCCGCCGAAATAAAAAAAATACAAAAACTCAGGGAATTAATTGAATTTAATGAAATTTTCAGTGTTGATATATTAATTAATAAAATATATAATGCACCAGTTATCTAATTTAAATACTTTAACATCTTTTCAAGTCAGTTAGCTTTGAACCACGTATCTTTGAGAATATGTGCTACGTCTCAATGATACGAGGTTCAAAGTTAACTGACCTGAAAAATGTAAATATTTTTAAATAATATATCTGGTGACTTATATCTTTATATATCTACGCCTCAGGGACTCCCCCATAAGATTGTGTAGCTCCTGTTAAAACTGTAAAAGAAATGGAGTTCTAACTCGCTGACTATGATATCACAACTCAGAACGTTAACCACTGCGCCTCAGGGATTCCCTCATAAGATTGTGTAGCTCCTGTTAAAACTATAAATGTAAAATGTAATACGAATAAACTATTTTCTACAACTTCTGATGATAAAGAATGGAACCCTGGTGGCTGAGGAGTCCATTACACGCAATAATCTACCATTGGTCCTTACTTTGGCTAGATGGGCGGTCGAAAAGACCATCTCCAATCAATCGACTGGTCATGTCAAGCCCTAGCACCTATATGATTGTCTGAGCCCTATTGCCCTTATGTGTCTGTCTCTATGTTTCTGTGTGTCTATGTCTACCTATTGTGTGTCTCTATGTGTGACTCTGTGTATCTCTGTGTGTCTCTTTCCATCTAGTGTGTGTCTGTCCGTATATATATATATCTGTATATATATTTACAAACTCCTACGCACGAGAAGGATGCGACAAAAGGTCAATTTTTAAGCTGTAACAGGTTTGAATTCAGAGTATTCCTTCTCCAAGACAGGTTACCTAGACATGGTTAAAGAGCCCAGTCTGTCCTACTATTTACCAATAGCTGGAGGGAGAATTGGATTCATGCCTTTCCTAAGGATATCAACGCCATGTGAAATCCAAACAGCCTCATCCCGGAATTGATCTCGGGTCGAAGAGTCAATTTACTACGACTCCAGCCATACAGCATGCAACTTCCATACATGCATCTCTCTCTCTCTCTCTCTCTCTCTCTCTCTCTCTCTCTCTCTATCTATCTATCTATCTATCTATCTATCTAACAATCTATCTATGGTGTCTATATGTATATATATATATATATATATATATATATTATGCGTCTGTCTGTGTATCTCTGCATGCTCTGTCTACCTATTCTCTCTCTCTCCTCTCTCTCACACACACACTCTCTCTCTCTCTCTCTCTCTCTCTCAGTCTTTCATACACACTCCATTTCTCAGCCATTCCATTTGTTATTTACTCTCTCTCTCTCCTCTC
>CM042182.1:31574183-31579183 GCA_023376005.1 Doryteuthis pealeii | reverse complement strand
TAATCAAGTTTTTTAAATTTTTATCTTATTTTATTTTCAGCTCGAAAGACAAACGTTTTCACGAATACAGATTTGAACAACGACAAAAAAAATCCTTCTATTTTTTTTAAACACAGCTTTTCTTTTTAGAATATCTTTCTTTTTTCATGAGCTCCAGCATTTATTTTTACACTAGGATACTTTTTTTATATATGCAAAATTCCTATGAATAAATTTCAAATATATTCAAGCTCATATACATGAAAACATGAGATAGGATTAAGAAAAAACGACAGCGTAAAAAGATTAACAAAAACCTTCTTAATATATAAATGAATGAAACAATCTATAAATATTCATGAACGTATTTTATCAAGAACAGAAAAAATTCTATTTGCATATATAAGAAGTTAAATCAATAATTCCTTATCCTGATACGTAAGTATTTATTTAGCTTCATTTAATAAGCTTTGTATATCTTACACACAAATTTAAGATTGCTTATATTACACTACCTGCCGTTAATAATTTGTCACTCATTTAAATACTGAATAATGTTTATCGTTGCTTAACTCTGGTGAGGTGAGAAGTCACCTTCGATTGAGACAATTTTTTAAGTTGTCTACTGAGACAACTAATCACGTGTCAAACATTATACGACTATGTCTATATCTCTGTTCATATCTAGCTATTTATCGATCTATCCATCGATCTATCAGTCTATCTATCAATCCATCTATCCCAGTCTGTTCATATATATCTAAATCTAACTCTGTTTCAATCTATCTCTGTTTCTATCTATCTATATATTCAGTCTGTTCATATCAATCTGTCTATCTTTTTTTCTATCTATCTATCTATCTATCTATCTATCTAAGTCTGCTCATATATATATATATATATAATATATATATATAATTATATATATGTTGTGTGTGTGTGTGTGTGTGTGTGTGTGTGTGTGTGTGTGTGTGTATCATATATATATATCTATCTCAGTCTGTTCATATATATATATATATGTGTCGGAGAAACATCTACATCTTTTAAACTAAGATTAAATAACCACAAATCCACAATAAAACTCAAATCACCTCATAGCACGATAGCACTTCAATTTAACACTCCACCACACAACCTTACACACCTCAAATGTATTTTAATAGACCACGCATTTCCAACAACGCAATCTCGAAAACAAGCAGAAACCAAATGGATTTTAAAACTACGAACTCACGTGAGGGGACTAAACACCGATATCGGAATACTCCGTTACAACAAATATTTTACAGACGCTGTCGCTATCAATAACAACAAAGATAAAGGATCCGTTGAAACAGATTCATTTGAAGAAAGGAATCTAATGATTCCGAAAATTTATGATTTTAAATGCTTCATAATAACGCCAAACTTCAACATAAAAAATGACCTAAAAATGTATACCGAGAGAAGCATACGGGGACCCCTAAAATACAACATAATATATATATATATATATATATATATATATATATATATATATATATATCAGTCTCTTCATATCTATCTATCTATCTATCAATAACAGTCTCTTCATATCTATCTATATGTCTATCTCAGTCTATTCATATCTATCAATCTATCTATCTATAAATCTTAGTCTGTTCATATCTATCTCAGTCTGTTCCTATCTATCTATCTATAAGGAACACCAAGGAGCAACCAAAGGGTTTCTTTACTAAGTTTCGCGCTGTGCTTAACACATGGAATCTCCGCTGAACAGTGCTCTTGCTTGAAGCCTATGGATGGCCACAAAATCATAATATACTGAAGTTGACTGCTTTTATAGTATTAATAACCAAGGGAAATAATAACCTCCTTTGAAGTTTCATTAAAATTTGTGAAACTGATACAAAATGGTTACATCTTTTCGCTGTCTATTTTATATCTTTTTTCCAATACTTTCTCGGTGTAGGGTGGGTGTCAGCTTGACTTCAGAACCAGCTTCTTTGTCTTTCGACAGAAGCATACGGAGACCCCTAAAATACAACGTATAATATATATATATATATATATATATTATATATATATATATATATTTATATATATTCTATCATATCTATCTATCTATCTATCTATCTATCTATCTCAGTCTGTTCATATCTATCTATCTATCTATCTATCATAGTCTGTTCATATCTATCTATCTGTCTATCTCAGTCTATTCATATCTAATCATCTATCTATCTATCAATCTATCTATCTATAAATCTAATCTTAGTCTGTTCATATCTATCTCAGTCTGTTCCTGTCTATCTCACTCTGTTCATATCTATCTATATTTGTTTCTATCTATCTATTCGAAGGATCATACCCAACATTAAGGAACACCAAGGAACAACCAAAGAATCATACCCAACATTAAGGGACACCAACGAGCAACCAAAGGTTTCTTTACTAAGTTTCGCGCTGTGCTTAACACATGGATCTCCACTGAACAGTGCTCTTGCTTGAAGCCTATGGATGGCCATAAAATCATAATATACTGAAGTTGACGGCTTTTATAGAATCAATAACCAAGGGAAATAATAACCTCCTTTGAAGTTTCATTAAAATTTGTGAAACTGATGGAAAATGGTTAAATCTTTTCACTGACTGTTTTGTCTTTTTTCCAATACTTTCAGGGTGTAGGGTGGGTATTTGCCTCATACCCCACTTGTATGGCTAGGCACAAGGCCTCGTTTTAAAGTGTGGCCCTACCCACAAGCCGAAGCTCATGGGTGGGAAAGAACAAAAATTGCGTCGTTGCCTGTGGAGATAGTCCCCTGGGATCGACGCTATTATTAAACTCTCGACAAGTCCAGCGAGCTTCGGTCGCTGGACCCCCGGTGTTAACCGAAAAACCGAATGTGCATTGAGTTCATAATAATAATAATAATAAAAAAGATGTAGGGTGGGTGTCAGCTTGACTTCGGAACCCGCTTCTTTGTCTTGTACCAAGAATCACCTTTGACTGGTGCACCGTGAGGAGATTCGTCAGACCATCGAGATAACGACATCCTCTAACAAACAGCGGACATTAATGGTTGTTTTTCTTAGCGAGAATGTCAGACTGGTTATTAAACTGACCAACAATGCTTGGACATTTGACTTTTAAGTCCAGCGACGAACAGACAGAACTTCTGGAACAATTTGTAAACATGTTGTTGCTAATTATATGGAGCTCGAGGACATACTCACATTCGTTAACGTGATTTTCAAAGTGACATAATCAGCACATTTATTTTCCATATATATATATATATATATATATATATATATATATATATATATATATATATATCCTGAACAGTTCTTAGGATGAAATGTTTTTGCTTTTGTTTACGATGTTAAAAGGACGGACACAAGATTATGGATCATACCCAAGACTAAGGGACACCAAGGAACAACCAAAGGATCATACCCAACACTAAGAGACACCAAGAAACAACCAAAGAATCATACCCAACACTGAGGGACACCAAGGAACAACCAAGTTTCTTCATAAAGGATCGTGCTCTGCTTAACACAAGGGATCTGCGCTGGAAGCGCTCTTGCTTGAAGTCTAAAGATGGCCACAAAGATCATAACATACTGAGGTTGACTGCTTTTATAGGATTAATAACCAAGGGAGATAATAACTTCCTATGTGTATCTAAACCTTTTAAATTTCATTAAAATTTGTGAAACTGATACAAAATGGTTAAATCTTTTCACTGTCTATTTTATATCTTTTTTCCAATACTTTCTGGGTGTAGGGTGGGTGTCAGCTTGTCTTCCAAATCAGCTTCATTGTTTTGTGTCAAGAATCACCTTTGACCGGTGCACCGTGAGAAGATTCGTCAGATCATCGAGATAACGACCTCCCCTAACACAAACCGGACATTACTAGTCACTTTTCTTAGCGAGAATGTCAGACTGGTTATTAAACTGACCAACAATGCTTGGACATTTGACTTTTAAGTCCAGCGACGAACAGACAGAATCTCTGGAAAAATTTGTAGACATGTTGTTGCTAATTATATAAGGCACGAGGCCATACTCATCTTCTTTAACGTGATTTTCAAAGCGACATAATCAGCACATTTATTTCCAATATATATATATATATATATATATATATATTAATATATATATATATATATTAATTTGCTGAATTTTTTTAAATATAAAAGTTTTTCGTAAGCAACTACCCAGGTTTCTTTGAAGAGATTTTATGTTGTTATCTTAGTCTGTTTATATCTATCTCACTCTGTTCATATCTATCTATATTTGTTCTATCTATCATTCGAAGGATCATACCCAATATTGGGGACACCAAGGAGCAACCAAAGGTTTATTTACAAAATCTCTTCAAAGAAACACCAGCAACCTGACGATGGTGAAATAACCTGAAACCTGGGTAGTTGCTTATGAAAAACTTTTATATTTAAAAAATTCAACAAATAAATAAATAAAACTCCTACAAATTTGTGGTTAAGCACTGTGGTTTCTTTGTTTCATCTCAAAACAAATTTTTTTAAATATCTATCTATCTATCTATATATATATATATATATATATATATATATATATATCCTGAAAAGTTCTTAGGATGAAATGTTTTTGCTTTTGTTTACGATGTTAAAAGGACGGACACAAATTATGGCAATTTCGAGCCATTATTTTAAACGTGGCCCCAAATCCACTGAAGATGCTCAGAGAATACAGGAAATGGAAGAACATCCAAAACTGTCCAAAACTGGTTCGATGGATTTAAAAATGATGGACTATTCCTTAAAATCATCATCATCAATCATCATCATCATCATCAATCAAGTCATATTACAGCACGGGTTCCCTTGACTCCCCCCTCTCTCTCTCTCTCTCTCCATCTTCTCTCTCTCTCTCTCTCTCTCTCTCTCTCTCTCTCTCTCTCTCTCTCTCCTCTCTCTCTCTCATTCATGATACGTCTTTATCTCTTTATCGCTCCAGCATTTTTTTTCAATCTATGGATGGCCACA
>CM042182.1:31542103-31574083 GCA_023376005.1 Doryteuthis pealeii | reverse complement strand
ACGAAACATCTAGTTCCTCGACAAATATCCCCGACCACCCAAGTGGAGCCCAGTTGCGAACTCACTGTTGTATGGCTTGGCCAATTCTACCATGCAAAAACATTACACTACTAGAGGCCATATTTGGTTATAGATTTACTAAGCTGGCTTTGATGCGGCCAGGGGCCATATTTATGGGGGCACCAAGGAGAAATCAACTCAGTAGACAATTAGCTTCTAAAGCTTAGCTTGCTAACCATAAGTACTGAATGCCCATATTTTGGTTTATATAAGGTATGCTTACAATACACGCATTTAATTTATAGAATTGAAGCGAGTCACGTGGTTTAAAACCTCAACCAATCCAACCAGGCTTAATAAGTGGGCTAGTTACCACTTAATCGTGACGTACCATTTGCAATCATTTGACCGGATGGGACCGGCAAGACTGAGGAGCACCAAGACAACAACCCAAGGGGATTCTTTACCAAAGGATCGTGGCTCTGCTTAACAGCAAAGGATCTCCGCTGACGAAGCCGCCCCTTGCTGTTAAGCTAAAGGATGCGATAACTTAAAAAATCGTGAAGACGGAGACCAATGTGGTCAGATTCGTTACTAACGTGCTTTTAAAGACATACATATCGAAATGACATAACTCCATTAACTCCGAAGGTCTCTCTGGCCCACTATTAGTACCTGTACAGGGGGCCACAACCGCATGGATTAAAAAATCTGTTTGAAGAATTTAGCTGATAGTTAAGAATTATTTCACCATCCGGCGTAAGTATCTTAAGTGTAAAGTAAGGCAATATATCCAAATAGAAGGATAACATAATTTAGAAATAAAAATCATTTAAAAATTATTTGTAAATATTTTATTGGTTTCTATATAAAAATCATCATAAGAATTGATTGTACGTGGAAGAATAAAACAATAATACTTACCAGATCAATTAAAACACTAAGTTGACATTATATTTAATCCGGTTTTTGTTAAAAACCACTATGCAAAATTACCCAACCATATTATTATGTAAACCAAATTATTTCTTTAGGATATATAAGGACGCGATACAGATTAAACCGCCGCTAAAATATGGGCCTTTCGGGGCTTATGTTGTTAATATAAAGTAAACAGCTTTGATCCGGGGAGAGGGTTATTCCCCCCAGGCAACAAACCTGCCTTCTTGTTTAAAAGGGACACGGCTGGTTTTATAGGCCCACGCCTGAAGCCACCCCCTGAGGGGAATGCTGACGGGGATCAAAACACATTTTTTGTGGCCTAACCAAACCAATAGCTTCGGCTTTGTGTGGCGTCCCACTCCAATAGCGGCCCTTGTGCCTAACCGATGCGAAATACAAATAGCATGGGCTGTTTTAAAAAAAAAATCGAACTCAGATCTTTAGAACAAGGGTTGATAAATAAGTCTTATTCATTTATGATTAATGATTTTGACTATAGATTCTAAATACTCATTGATAATCTTACGCAATTCCTGGGGTATTGTAAACGTAAGTATGGCGTATTTTTGGTGACAGACAGATCCAGAATTCTCCATTATCCAAATAAAGATTCAAAACATGATATCATAACCGTTCTACTTACAAAAACTTAAACTGCGCAAAAAATGAAATACAAAAAAATTACAATGCACAAGTGTATGTGACAGAAGTAAAATTTCTACATCGAGGTTTAACTGGTTGAATTCAGAGTTTCCTTCCCAAACGGTTAGCCTAACCATGGCAAATACCCAGTTTGCCAAATAGTTTCTTATTGCTGAATAGGAAAGAGAGAGTTGAATTCATTTTACTTCCCAAAGATATTAGCCCTATGTAAATGCGAATAGCCTTCGTCCAGGACTTGAAACTCCGTGCATTAGATTATGTTAAAATAAAAGTTAAATCGTAAAAGCATTACTCCTGAAAAAACAACACCAAAACCGCCCCCCAAACAAAAAACAAACTCGAAATGAAAGACTAAAAAAAAAACCCAAATGAACAAAACAAAATTAAAAGTCTACAAATTAAGCAATATCATTAAAGATAAGGTAGTGTTGACCTCAGTATCAGAGCTTAGTAGAAAAAATTAATAAGAACCACAGATGATATTAGAGAAGGAAAAAATTTATTAAGTTCATACAAGGTGACAGACTAATTAACAATTGGAGTTGAATTAACAAGTCCGTTGTTTCTCTCTTAAGGTTGGGCTTAATATAAAAGCTGCAATTTGTTTTTTTTTTTTTTTGGTGAGGGGATACCCTGATCATCTGTTATCCCTAATATAATGTCTTGACGAAAACACTTAAGAGAAACAACCGAGACTTGTTAATTCAACCTAGCAATTGTTAATTAGTCTGTTCACCTTGTATGAACTTAATAAACTTTTTTTCCTATCTCTAATACTCATTGTGTTTCTATTATTTTCTACAACTCTGATACTCGAGGTACAACACTGACCTTATCTTTATGATATTGCTTTATTTGTAGACTTTATTTGTTTGTTCATTTGGGTTTTTTTTTAGTCTTTCATTTCGAGTTTGTTTTTGTTTGGGGGGGTTTGTTGTTGTTTTTCAGGAGTATGCTTTTTATCGATTTACTTTTATTTTAACATAATCTCAATGCAACCGAGTTCAAGTCCTGGACAAGGCTATTCGCATTTCACATAGGCTAATATCTTTGGGAAAGGTATGAATTCAACTCTTCTCTTTCCAGTTCAGCAATAAGAAAATATTTGGCAAACTGGGTATTTAGCCATGGTTAGGCAACCGGTTTAGGAGAAGGAAAACTCTGAATTCAAACCAGTTAAACCTCGATTAAGAAATTTACCTTCTGTCACATACTACTTGTGCATTGTATTTTTGTATTTACAATTTTTTGCGCAGTTTAAGTTTTTGTAAGTACGGTTATGATATCATGTATTTGGATCTTATATTTGGATAATGGAGATTCTGGATCTGTCTGTAACCAAAAATACGCCACTACTTACGTTACAATACCCCCAGGAATTGCGTAAGATTATCAATGAGTATTTAATCTATAGTCAAAATCATTAATCAATACATAGAATAAGACTTATTTATCAACCTTGTCTCAAAGAAAATCTGAGTTCGATTTTTTTTTTAAAAACAGCCCATGCTATTTGTATTTACCGCATACGGGTTAGGCACAAGGCCCTATTGATGTGGGACCACCCACAAGCCGAAGCTCATGGTTGGTAGGCACAAAAAATGTGTTGATCCCGTCAGCATTCCCCCTCAAGGGGGTGCTTCAGGCGCTGGGCTATAAACCCAGCCGTGTCCCCTTTAAATCAAGAAGGCAGGTGTTGCCTGGGGGGAATAACCCTCTCCCCGGATCAACGCTGTTAATTTATATTAACAAACATAAGCCCCGAAAGGCCCATATTATTAGCGCGTTTAAAATCCTGTAATGCGTCTTATATATCACTAAGAAATAATTGTTTACATAATATATGGTGAGGTAATTTGCATAGTGGTTTTAACAAAACCGGATTTAATAAATAATCAACTTAGTGTTATTGATCTGTAGTATTATTGTTTTATTCTCCCACGTACTAAAATCAATCTTATGAATGATTTTATATAGAAACCAATAAAAATATAATTAAAATAATTTTTAAATGAGTTTTTATCTAATTATGTTAGTCTTTCTAATTTGATATATTTGATTACTTTAAAACTTAGATACTTACGCCCGGATGGTGAATATTCTTACTAGTCAGCTAAATAATCTTCAAACAGATCTATTTAATCCATGGTTGTGGCCCTGACAGGTACTAATAGTTCGGGCCAGAGAGAACCTTCGAGTAATGGAGTAATGTCAATTGTCGATTGTATGTCTTTAAAATGCACGTTAGTAACGAATCTGACCAATTGTTCTCCGTCTTACGATTTTAGTAGCCATCCTTTAGGCTTAAAGCAAGGGCGCTTGTCAGCGGAGATCCTTTGTGTTAAGCAGAGCACGATCCTTGGTAAAGAATCCTTTGGTTGTTCCTTGGTGCTCCTCAGTCTTGCAGGTCCATCGTCAATGATTGCAAATGGACGTCAGCGATTAAGTGGTTAACTAGCCACTTATTTAAGCTGTTGATTGGTTGAGGTTTAAACCACGTGACTTCGCTCATTCTATAAATTTAAATGGTGTATTGTAGCATACCTTATATAACCAAAATATGGGCACCTCATGTAGCTTAATGGTTAGCAAGCTAGCTTAGCAAGCTATTGTTACTGAGTTCGATTCTCACTTGGTGTCCCATAATATGGCCCTGTGCCGCATCAAAGCCCAGCTTAGTAAATAACTAAATAACCAAAATATGGGCACCTCTAGTAGTGTAATGTTTTGCATGGTAGATTGGCAAGCCATAACTAGTGAGTTCGAACTGGCTCCCACTTACATGTCACATCTAAGCGAAGCTTGGTAAATAAATATATAACCAAAATATTGATACCTCACGTGGTGTAATGGTTAGCAAGCTAGCTTTGCAGACCATTGTTAGTGAGTTCAATTCTCATGCTTCTGGCCCTGTGCCACATCTAAGCCTAGCTTAGTAAATAACTATATAACCAAAATATGGGCGCCTAATGTAGTGTAATGGTTAGCAAGATAGATTAACAAACTATTGTTAGTGAGTTCAATTCTCATTGGGTGCCCCATGCTTCTGGCCTCGTGCCACATCTTAGCCTAGCTTAGTAAATAACTATATAACCAAAACATGGGCGCTAAATGTGGCGTAATGGTTAGCAAGCTAGATTAGCAAACTATTGTTCGTGAGTCCGATTCTCACTGAGTGCCCCATATTTCTGGACTTTTGCCACATCTAAGATAAGCTTAGTAAATAACTATATAACCAAAATATTCCAAAACCCCGTCTCCCAAAAATTTAAATCAGGTAGGATCTCTAAAAACCTTTAAAACTATATACAGATACTCTGGAGAGGTACCACGTGAACTCTCAGTTTATTTGACAAAAATGGAAAATCTTTCGATACCCTACGATAGTCGGGGAAGATTATTTTATAACCTCACTTTCTAAATATCTGGACAAAAACCAATAAACAAACTTCAATAATTACAACGTCGGCTTAGGCTCAGCATGATTCCACCAATATTAATCTACCCCAGAGAGACAAAGAGACAGACTGACCTTATAAATAAATGTGAAAATCAAATTCACAAATTGTTATGATTACTAGCAAATATATGCACCCTCCGGGTACAAGTATTTCAGTTTTAATGTAATTAAATGTTATATTAAATTAGAAAGGTTAATGAAACTAAATAAGAAAGCAGATAAAAAGATTTTAAATATAGGGTGGTATAATCGAAAAATAGAACTGAAACTTACTTTTCCATCACTCCTATCTTTCATTGCTACATGTTCCTAATTTAACTATCCGGTTTTTGTCTGTAACAAAAACTACGTCACTACTTACGTCACATTACCCAAAATCATCATAACATAGAATAAATACACTCAAAATTTGAACATGCAATATTAGACAGTCCTCATTGTTTTTTAAAACAAGTTTTAATAAATACATGACTGGTATTATATATCTATACATAGTTTGTTTTATTTTAATACATATTTAAGGTTTACATTTCAAATTGTTTTAATTTTTAATTCTTTATAAACTCGCTGACATTGAATTTTTAACTCCCACCTCTGAGGCAATATGTTTCAAAAATTTATTTTTACATCGCCAGGGGAGCGTTTTTTATTTTGCTAGTTAATTAAAATAGAAAGTAAAGAATAAAATTACAGTTATTTCTCCTTGTTAATGGATGTCTTTTAAGATTTATTGAAAATATTTTTCCTTATAGTCATTAGAATAAAACCAAACAATTAGAAATCAGTAATACTAAGCAGATATTTATCAAAATCAATTTATTAATATCAATATGCAAATCAGCCTTCCAGTACACACTGTAACCTGCTATTTTATTGTATATATAAATACAATTGTATGTTATTAGTATGTAGATATGGTCAACAGTATTAATAATGATAAAATCTATTATCTGTTAATAATTGAGATTCGCTTCCGGTTTTTGTCTGTAACAAAACCATGTCACTGATTACGTCACATTACCCAAAATCATCATAACATAAAATAAATCCACTCACAATTTGAACACGCAACATTAGACAGTCCTCATTGTTTTTTAAAACAAGTTTTGATAAATACATGACTGGTATTATATATCTATATATAGTTTGTTTTATTCTAATATATATTTAAAGTTTACATTCCAAATTGTTTTATTTTTTAATCCTTTAAGGACTTTGATGATTTTATTTACTTAGGGTACAAACTCGCTGATATTGAATATTTAACTCCCACCCCTCAGGCAATATGTTTCAAAAATCTATTTTTACATCGCCTGAGGGGGGTGACGTTTTTCATTTTGCTAGTATATTTAATAATAGTTGAGGTTTAAACAAAACCAAATTATGGAGACTGTGACGTAAAGAACTAAAGGAATTCTGACTTGTGTAGTAATATAGTTTCGTTTACAGACCAGAAAACACGCAGTCTCCATTATAATAAGAATTAACAATTTCTACTTATCAACCATATCAAAAAGTTTTCGCCTTGTAATGTTGTATACTGAGGTTTTCACGGTACCAAATCGATATAATGTTGTATACCCTTTCTTACTTCTTTACTTCTTACTTGCTTCTATATCTTGGACATCTATTCTTCTGGTCGGCTTTGGTTTTTCAATCATCTTGACTTGGTATATCTTCTAAGGTCTTCTGTTGCTATGTTCCTGCTGGCTGGTCGTCCTGGATTCATTTCTTAGTCTTGTTACAAAGACATTCATCAACCACAAGAACATTTTACTTATACAAACTTTTATTTCCTTAACTATACATTTCACGTAACTAAATATATGACTAACATATCGCGCGTGAGTTCCAGTTTTAGGCAGAGCATAAAATGGCCGCTGCTCTGCCTGAAGTCTAACTGCAAACTGGGGACTCTGAAAAAGGTCCAACGTGACTTCAAATATTTGGCGGGCTTCTGTAATTTTCCATAGAAGAACCCGGCCATGACATGAAAGGGGTCATGCCCTCAGAATTACAGGGGATTGACAATAATCTTATGCAACCGCATAGATTATGTAACAGTAAGACAGGTCCATAAATCATTGTTGGTTGGTTGAATTTTACGCCATATCGAAGGTTTTTTTTTTTTCATTCAATTTTTTTATTCTCAATTTTTTTAAACACGTTTTTTTTGAAACTCGTTTTTTCTACATAACAGGTACTACCCTTCCGGGTCAAAGTGTCCCTGGGAGTAATGACGATGAAGAAGTAGACAACACTTATTTTGTTTATTTAAATAGCTCTCTTCTCTGCTCATTGATTTTATACATTTATTTAGATATATATATATATATATATATATATATATATATATATATATATATGTGTGTGTGTGTGTGTGTGTGTGTGTGTGTGTGTGTGTGACGAAAACGACAGATTCCTGAATCGAAGTATTATTAGACAAACAAGGACACATTTATCTGGACACATATATACATTTAAATATGTCTGCACGTGTTAAGTAATATATACATATACATATATATATTTTGGAGGATACGTGCTTAATTAAAGTCGTACCAAATTTTGAAAATTAATAAGTTAATAATTAATGAATTTTAGGCGGGTATATATGTTCAAATGTAAGGCTAAACGAATCGAGAAAATGTCAATCCCTGAATGTACATTTCGACCTATTAGGTCTCATCAGCAAGGTTATAGACATGGAAGACTGATTTATTTAAGATACAAATGAGTGTTTATACGCTACTTATTTAATTAATTCCATCTCTTTATTTGCATTTGTGCATAATGTTATTTTACCCTGTAGGTTTAATGACTCTAATAATAGCAAACCTTAAGTTCTAAATGACTTATCAAACAAAAAGAATGAAAGTGAAGGTCGGGTGTGGGGTGGGGAACTGTTTCAGTTTGTTTGGTTTGTTTTGTTTTGTTTTATGGCATATGAATCTCGGTGGGTCATTCAATGCTGATAAAAGTTTTGAAATAAATTCATTCTTAATGGATACTCAATTGTTTTTTTATAAAAAACATTTTGCTCTATTTAACCCATGGATGGGACCCTAACAGGTACTACCACTCCGTATCAGAGTGAACTATGGAGCAATGGTGAGGAAGGTTGCTCTATATTACCCAAACTTCAAACCTCACCATCAGATAGAGTTTAACGTCATTCCCAAGACATGAAAACCCTTAGCCTTCTAGCACACATATGATAAAATGGGTTCGAGGTTGCCATAAGGACAATAGGGTTGGGGCAATCATATAGTTGCTGGGGCTTGATGAGACCAGCCGATTGATTGGACGGGGCTGCTCTGAGCACCCGTCTAGCCTAAGTAAGGGCCTCAGAGAGTTCCAGAATTAGAAGTTTAAAAGTGGAGGATTGCACGTGATAGATTGCTCAACTAATGGGATTCCAACCGTAAGCATTACGGGCCATCACCCACGCCCAACAGTTGGTCCCATGGGGGGAGCTTACCCCTTTGCAGAGGTGAAGATAGTGTATTCTATATCCGCAGTCGACGGGGCGGATGCATAATATTTCGACCATGAGGGGATAAGGAAAATAAAAAGAGACAAGGGCATGGAGTCCAGGGTCGGTTATCCGGTTCTTGCGAAACAATGCCTGTTTTGGGACCTTCTGGCTCTTATCAAGGGTCGATTAACTATCCAAGGTTAACAAATTCAAGAGTAAAAAAGAATCGAGGGTAACAAAGAATCGATCTCCAGTAGACTGGTCAGGTAATAAACGAACAGTACGACGTGAAAAACGAAACTGGAATCTCTGTCATCTGAATTTTATTTATACAAAAGGCAGACCTGCCCACATCCGGTAGCAAGGTATAAAATTCCTGTCATGCGCAGATCTCGCCTTCGGTACTTCGTAATAGACACCGCCACTCCAGCCGACGCCATCCACCCGAGCAGAGGGGCCCCCCTCAATATTTTTTCCACAATAGCAATATATAAATATACAGGGAAAAGCTGTGCGGCTAACAAATTCTGCATCAAATGATGATTCTGTGCTGAAACCGGTTTCGGAGCTAAACAATTATTGCGCTATTCCAAGGCACCCTGATGTTGTTTGTGCTTTGTCAGATCAAAATCCCTCTTCGTGTAATCCTTTGTTCCATTCATATCTATCTAAATATTTAAATTGACTTGATGATACGACATAACACTGAACGGAAAATGGAATTTCCGTAAGGTTTGAGTGCTTAGTCATTATTCAATATCCCTATAATGTATCGTTAATTCAATGAATTTGAATTATATGACGAGATGATGTCTTATTGGAATGTCGAGAAACCTTCTATATATTATTTGTGGGGAACTCCTGAGATCTCTTCAATAGATTAACAATGTCAGTATGAGATTTAAACGGATCAGTGTAATCCCACTAACTTAATCTACCCACATAGTTTTCTGAAATACAAGTTTTATACGAAAAAGTAATAATGCTGCATTTATGTTTTTGTTTGTTTGTTTTTTATTGTTATTTTTATTTTAATTATTATTCTCTCTCTCTCTCTCTCTCTCTCTCTCTCTCTCTCTCTCTCTCTCTCTCTCTCTCTCTCTCCAGGTCAATTCAGATTGATTCAAACCTGTTGAAAGTGTTGTATTTATTACAAAAAAAATGATATTAAGGAAATTTGTTCTTTCTTTACTAGGTCAACCCAGCACCCCTTTTTCGATTTTATGAAATCCGAACAAAACATATTTTCCTCGTATGATTTTAAAAATTTTCTATAAAGATAAGTGTCTGAATAATTAATTTTTTTAAGTAAGTAATTTTTGAAAAATATTAAACGTTATATCTTATTTATTCAATACCCCACCTCGGGCAATATTTTCCAAAAATATATTTTTACACCACGCGGAGGGTGTTTTTTGTTAGTATATATAATATAATGACATGATATATCTATATATGTATCTTATTATAATGGAGATTGTGTGTTTTTCTGTCTGTAACCGAAACTATATTACTACTCAAGTCACAATTCCCTTCGTTAATTACATCACATTCTCATATTTATATTTAAACCTCAATTATTAATAAAATTGCTTCAGCTTTTTATTAGTGTTGTCCATATCTACATACTAATAACATGCAATTCTATTTATATTTACAAAAAATAGCGGTTTACAGTGTGAATGGGAAGGCTAATTTGCATATTGATATTAAAAATGTGATTTTATTAAATATGTGCTTAGTATTATTGATTTCTAATTGTTTGGTTTTATTTTAATGAATATAAGCAAAAATGAACCTTAAATTAAATCCATTAAAAAGAAAAAATAACTGTCATTTTATTCTTTATTTCCTATATTTAACAAAATAGTTAAATAAATAAAATTCAGCAATGAAAGACGGGAGTGATGGAAGAGTAAGTTTCATTTCTATTTTTCTATTATATCCCCACTCTGTTACATATCTTTTTATCTGCCTTATTATTAATTTAATACGATATTTCATTACATTAAAACTTAAATACTTACACCCGGAGGGTGCATATATTTGCTAGTATATATAAGAATGTTTCTGGTATGTACGTGCCGACTTATAACTCCAAAAAAGATGTAATTCTGATTTGAAATCTCGTAGACACATTAGTGTGTTTTAAACTAATAAACACAGAAAACTTGTTGTTTGATTTTTACTAATTAAGTGATATAATTTAGTAATTAAACAAAAATCAACCAATTTCTAGAACTCTTCACGTTAAACAAAAATAAAGTAAGGAATAATTGGGTCAAAATGAAATGAATTAGACTAATACATTTTACTTTAACTCAACTAGCTAGGTACTCTCTCTTTCACCCAGTTTCTCTCTCTCTCTCTCTCTCTCTCTCTTCTCTCTCTCTCTCTCTCTCTCTCTCTCTCTCTCTCTATCTATCTATCTATCTATCTATCTATCTATATATTATATTTTTTTAATAATATTCTAAATGTAAACAAAAAAAAGCATTTCCTAAAAAGACAAACATCGTAATATATGAATTCTTAAGAAAATATTTTCCTCTTATTCTCTCTTACTCCTGTTTTCTTTCTTTCTCACTGGTATTCCTAAAAAAATAGTCCGGTCATGGACCGGGTACTTTGCTAGTACAGTATATAAAATATATAGTATATACAATGCTTAGAAACTACATATTTACATAGATGTATAGAATTGGAATATAGTATTATTTATCTTGTAGCGATTTTCTTTAATTTCACTCAAATCGAAAAGCCTGTCTTTTAGGTTATATCTGTATTTTGACTGGAGGATATATTGCCCAGACAGATGTAATGTGTCTGATCTGATAACCGAGAGATAAATTACATACTGTGCTCGCTTCTAAATCTTTGCTTTCAGCTATCGGCTCTGGCTGGCCGCACCTAGACGGATAAAATGCGATGCTGAATTTTATCTATTGATGTCATCAAACGGTTTTATAAACATGATTTTACGACAGAACACTCTGCCATGGTCAGCTGATTGACAGATGACACTCTAAGTAAGTAAAGTCGGCGGAGAATCCAGAATACTGTGTTGAAATTATTTTAGGGGACATATGTGGTGCATGTTTTGGTTGTAAGTTTCGTAGTTTTCAAAGTTGGGTATTGATTCGAAAATATAAGACAGAACGGTGGCAATTTTTATGTAGTGAATTTTATATGAAGAAATGAGAAGAGAAGAATAGAGAGAGAGTGTGTGGGAGAGTAATGCAAATTTGTTGGCATTTGTGGATTGGTTGGTTGGTTGGTTGGATTTTACGGCATGTTAATTCATTGGGTCATTTTAAGCCGAAGTCGTTTTGTTCATTCTTGATGGATACTCAATGTTTTTAATTTTACGACAGAACACTCTGCCATGGTCAGCTGATTGACAGATGACACTCTAAGTAAGTAAAATCGGCGGAGAATCCAGAAATCATTTTAGGGGACATATTTTGTGTATGTTTTGGATGTAAGTTTCGTACTATTCAAAGTCGGGTATTGATTGGAAAAGATAAGACAAGAGAACACTCTGCAATGGTCAGCTGATTGACAGATGACACTCTAAGTAAGTAAAGTCGGCGGAAAATCCAGAATACTGTGTGGAAATTATTTTAGGGGACATATGTGTGGTATGTTTTGGCGGTAAGCTCCGCAGTTTTCAAGTTGGGATATTGATTCGAAAAGATAAGACAGAACGGTGGCAATTTTTATGTAATGAATTTTATAAAAAGAAGAGAAATAAAAGTAATGAGAAGAGAAGTGTAGAGAGAGTGAGGGAGAGAGAGAGAGAAAGAGAGAGAGAGAGAGAGAGAGAGAGTGGGGGAGTAATGGAAATTTGTTGGCATTTGTGTATTGGTTGGTTGGTTGGATTTTACGGCATGTTAATTTATTGGGTCGTTTTAAGCCGAAGTCGTTTTGTTCATTCTGGATGGATTCTAAATATTTTTTCAATTCAATTTAAATACATTTTTTAAACTCATTTTTTCTATTTAATCCATGGATGGGAGCTAACAGGTATTGACACTGCCATGGTCACCTGATTGACAGAAGACACTGTAAGTAATTAAAGTCGGCGGAGTGGCCTATTGTCGGTATCAGTCGGACAGCAATGGAGCGTATCCCATTTTTACTAGCGCTAGATTAGGGAGATGCTTTTTTGTCCGAGGTGGAGCACCATACCAAATATCAGATCGCATATGTTGTCTTTCGTCAATGTAAACCGTTAATGATGAAAATGATCTTGTGAATATGTTGGCGAACTATGAGATCACGAAGAAATACGTATGCCCCAAATGGCCACCAGTGACATTATACTAGAGAACAAGTTTATTGTTATTGATGCTTATTTTGGCACAAGGCAAAATAAATTGAGCATCCACTGAGAATCGAACTCGTTAAATAAACTCATGATTTGACACCCAACCAAACCAAACATCGGTGATCAGGCCACAGCCGGTGCCTTCAGTGTGACTCGAACGCGGGGCAGATCTCGTATATTACCCTTCGTCTATGTAAACCATTATACATGATCCTGTGGGAATGTTGGCTAATATTGTTAACACGAAGGAACAACTATGCTCTCTAACAACCACCAGGCTTATAATCTACCTTTGTAGGCTTATAATCTACCCTTGTATTTTCAAAGACGAGTGATTCTCAACGTGTGCCCTTAGACCTACAAATGGGCCTGAGAAATTTCGATCACTCAATTAAATATTGAACAGGCTTATCGCTGCTTAACTTAGGTGATCTAGCGGGAACCGGTGTTTTCAGTATGACTTGATAGTAATAATACCCTGTTGATAGTTCTCTCATTACCCTATCTATGGGTTAAATAGTACCACTTCTGTTCTTCTACTACAATGAATTTAGGATTAAATAACCCACGAAGATTGATATGTCATTAAAAATAGAACAACCAAACCAAACCAAACTAGGGTTAACATGCCTTAAAATCTTACCAACCAACCAACCAACCAACCGAACCTTCGTCAAAGTAAACCTTTAGTCATGAAAATGACCTTGTGGGAATGTTGGCTAACATTGTTATCACGAAGAAACAATCATGCCCCCTAACGGCCACCAGGCTAATAATCTACCCTTGTATTTATTTTATTTGAGGAACTATTTGATCGCTTCCTTCTTGGCAATATTTGCACAGTTTGGAATGGCAATGATCGGACCGAAAACAATTCTTTGTTAAACATTAACACAAGGATTAGATATCCGAATAACAGCGATGCCAATGCCATAGTTTTAATCCTTCGGATGATGGGGGGTTAAGATCGTTATTTTTGTAAGGGATGAACGTAAAACCCAAAACATCACGTCTAAGGATTTAGAGATATTGGACTGAATAAATAAAAGCTAAGAAAAGAAGGAAGGTGTATTGAAAATAGTGACATTATACTAGCGAACAATCTAAGGGTCATTCATGATTAGTTTGGCTCAAGGCCAAATATAATGAACATCCATTGATAATCAAACTCGTTAAATAAACTCATGAAAGCAATTGTGGGAAGCCAAGAAAAGAATAGAGCTGTATTGGAAATAGTGACATTATACTAACGAACAAGTTAATTGTTATTGATACTTAGTTTGGCACAAGGCAAAATATAATGAGCACCCACTGAAAATCAAACTCGTTAAATAAACTCATGAAAGCTATTGTGGGAAGCCAAGAAAAGAATAGAGCTGTATTGGAAATAGTGACATTATATTAACGAATAAGTTGTTATTGATGCTTTGTTTGGCACAAGGTCAAATAAATTGAGCACCCATTGAGAATCAAATTCGTTAAATAAACTCATGAAAGCAATTGTGGGAAGCCAAAAAAGAAGAGAGCTGTATTGAAAATAGTGACATTATACTAGCGAATAAGTTAATTGTTATTGATACTTAGTTTGGCACAAGGCAAAATAAATTGAGCACCCACTGAGAATCAAACTCGTTAAATAAACTCATGAAAGCAATTGTGGGAAGCCAAAAGAGAGTTGTATTGAAAATAGCGAACAAGTTATTTGTTATTGATACTTAGTTTGGCACAAGGCCAATTATATTGAGCACCCATTGGAATCAAATAGGACCGGTTTAGCTCAGTTGGTAGAGCACTTGACTTGGAATCGCAAGGTTCCTAGTTCGATAGCGACCCTCGCCAACTCAGCGCATGAGTAGCACAGGGATATGTGCGGTAAAGTAAGGCGCTGATGGTAAGCGTGGCGCTCCACTTCAGATGCCAAAAGTCACTTTGGTCTAGCTCTAGTAAAAAGGGAATAGACTCCCTCGCTATCTGGCTGATACCTACCATAAACCACTCCGCCAAATTTACTTACTTTTTATACTAGTGAACAAGTTAATTGTTATTGATACTAAGTTTGGCACAAAGCGATATAAATTGAGCACCCACTTAGAATCAAACTCGTTAAAAAAACTCATGAAAGCTATTTTAGGTAGTCTATACAGCATATCCAGTTGACTTCGGTCAAATTTACGACAGAAATAAAATATCAGATTCAGATTCAAATTGTTTGATTTAAACGGCATGTCAACCTGTCTAGGGTTATTCAAGAGTTTACAGAATCGCTTTTGTTGTACGTTCATATTTTCTTTTTTTGTGATGTTGTTTCTAAAGAAAAAGTCCACCAGAATTTCGTATTAACATATTAACTGGTTGAATTTAAGGGCACGTCAACCTGTCTAAGGTTATTCGAGGCATAGATGTTAGGGAATCGCTTTCAATGTACATTTATACTTACATTTGTTTGTCGTTGTTTCTAAAGACAGAGTTCACCAAAAAGGTTGCATTAAATGATTAATTGATCTATTTCTACAGCATGTCAATCTGTTGAGGGTTATTTTCTGCCTAGAGGTGAGGGAATAGTGTTCATTTTACGTTCAAACATTTTCCCAACCCTATTGCCCTTATGGCAAGCCCCAACCCCTTTTATCATATGGGTGCTAGAAGGTGGTGGCTGCGGGTCTACATGTCCTGGAAATGACGTTAAACTCTATCTGATGGTGAGGTTCCAGTTTTGGAGGTTTGGGGAATGTGGAGCACCCCTTCATCACCATTGCTCCCTGGTCCACTCTTACCCGGAGTGGTAGTACCTGTTAGGGTCCCATCTATGGGTTAAATAGAAAAATGTATTTTTATAAAAAAATTGTATTATCCATTAAGAATTGATTTATTTCAAAACTTTATCGGCATTAAATGACCCACTGAGGTTGATATGCCGTAAAACAAAACAAACCAAACCAAACATTCAAGCATATTTTTGTGTAGTAGTTTTCTTTTGTTGAACACGGTCCTATTGAATACACAATTTTTTAAACAAATTAATTTAACCCGTAGATGGGACCACAACAGGTACTACCACTCCGGGTCAGAGTGGACCTGGGGTTAATTCTGAAAGTGTACTCCACACTCAACAGAACTCTTGAACCCTAATCTCAAAATTGGTTATAGTCTAATCATACTCAGGTCATCATTTTGTTGTTTTTGTTTGTTTGTTTTCTTTCTTGGGGAGAGCATAAAATTACAGTATTTTAAGCTCTATCGACAGAGCTCAGAAATGCTAAACTATGTTTAGTTAAGAAAAAAAAAGAAAATAATTGAAAGGAATTGCAATTTAGCTCAGTCAGTAGAGTATCTGCCTAGGAACCATAAGGTTCCAGGTTTGATACCAGCTCTTGCCAACTCTGCACATGAGTAGCACAGTTTGGATCTGTGCACTAAAATGGGGAGCTGATAGTAGGTATGATGCTCCAATCAATCTCCAATCTCACTGGTCTAGCGCTACTGAAAAGGGAATAGACCCCCTCACTGTCTGACTGACACCGACAATAGATCACTGCCAATAGTTTGATCAGAAATTGTCTATATCATATGATTTAATTACACATAAATCACAGGAATCTTGCAACAATGCATGCAGTAGGGCCTCAATGTTTCTATACATTAACATTAAATTGGTCAATAAGTAACCAATAGGAAAATGGCTTACATTGAGGTACCAGGAGGTGTTTTCGTAGTTATTTGGCTATTTTTTCATTATGGGTGTTTCTTCTCTCGGCGCTATTGATAAAAACATATATATATATATATATATATATATATATATATATATATATATATATAGGGGGGGTACTTCTATAAGTAAACAATGATCAAAATTCAGTTTTGTTACATTCTAGATGGAATTTGTAATCTATATGATATTGAAAAAAAAATCAGGGTTGCCAACCTGAAATCGTAACTTTTGATCAGGGTTGATAACCTAAAAAATAAAAACAAAAGAGGGTTTCGTTACTTTCTCGACGGACCTGGTAATCTATATAATATTGAAAAAAAAGAAAATTCAGGGTTGCCAACCCGAAATAGTAAATTTAACCAGGTTGTTAAACTGAAAAATGGAAACAAATATCAGTGTCGTTACTTTCTATACTGACCTTGTAACCTATATTATATTGAAAAAAAAAAAGAAAAGAAAAACCAGGGTTGCCAACGTAAAATCGTAACTTTTAATCAGGGTTGCCAACCTGAAATATGAAACAATATTTGGTTTCGTTATTTTCTAACCTGACTTTGTAATCTATATAAAATTGAAGAATAAAATCAGAGTTGCCAACCATAAATAGTTACCTTTAATCAGGTTTGCCAACCAGGAAAATAAAAACAGAAGTCAATTTTGTTTCTTTATAGATTAACCTTTTAATTGATATAACAATAAGAAAAAATAAGGGTTGCCAACCTGAAATCGTAACTTTTAATCAGAGTTACCAACCTGAAAAATTAAAAAGTCAGTTTCGTTACCCTCTAGACTGACCTTGTAATCTATATAGAATTGAAAAAAATCAGAGTTGCCAAACATAAATTGGAGAGGTTGCACATGAAAAGACTTAGACATGGTTAAGAAAAGGAAACCTCAAAATAAAAATCGAAACACTAATAATTGCCGCACAAAAGAATGCCATAAGAACAAATTATATCAAAGCAAAAATTGATAAGACACAACAAAAGAAAATGGTTGGCACACCTTTTAGCAGGTGTGCAAACCAGGAAAATAAAAACAGAAGTCAATTTCGTTTCTTTATAGACTCACCTTTTAATTGATATAACAATAAGAAAAAATAAGGGTTGCCAACCTGAAAGAGTAACTTTTAATCAAGGTTGCCAACCTGAAAATTTTTTTAAAAAGTCAGTTTCGTTACCCTCTAGACTGACCTTGTAATCTATATAAAATTGAAAAAAAATCAGAGTTGCCAACCATAAATAGTTACCTTTCTTTATAGACTCACCTTTTAATTGATATAAACATAAGAAAAAATAAGGGTTGCCAACCTTAAAATAGTAACTTTTAATCAGTGTTGCCAACCTGAATTTTTTTTTAAAGAAAGCCAGTTTCGTTACCCTCTAGACTGACCTTGTAATCTATATAAAATTGAAGAAAAAAACAAACATTTATATCAATAATTCCATTACAACATCTGGAAGATCTTTTTGGCAAGAAAGTGTTTGTATATCGACCTTTATCCACGACCACAAAAAGAAATAATTGAAATCTTGCAAGCTGACACTTTTAGTGCCGAAAAGTGTAAAATTCCAACTTTCGTTATCTATGTTTTCATTTGACTTCACGCGTAATGAAATTGTCAGCGACATAAATATCACCGTCACTGACAACATATCCATCGCCGCGTAACTTTTATCTACTTTTATGTACCGTTTTCTATTTTCTTGAGAAAATAGAACTTTCTCGCTAAATAGATTATGTTTTTCGCACTCTGCTATAATTCTCCGATTTTTTTTTCTTCTTTTTATCAATTCTTTCATGCCTTTCTATTTTTTTTTTTTTCAAAAACTTTCAGTTCTTATTCAAAAGAATTATTCACTAGCAACAGACAAGAACGTCTTTGATTGCACAGTGCTAATGTTATATAGCCCTTATTCAAAGAATTATTGGACCATATGAACTTTAAGCACCCATTTTGCGATCTCGATTCATAAGTACATGTTTTTCATTTACATCGTCAAATCCAGTTGTTTGTCAACAGACAATTTTTAGAGTTTTTTTTAATTATAAAACTAACCCCTAAACCTTACCCTAACCCCTGCCAAACAACCGGATTTTGACGATGTAAATGAAAAAAATGTCCGTATAAATCGAGATCGCAAAAGGGGTGCCTAAAAGTAATATGATCCGAATTATTCAGTAACAGCAGACAAGAACGTCTTCGATTACACAGTGCTAATGTTATATAGCCCTTATTCAAAGAATTATTGGAAAATATGACCGTTAGGCACCCCTTTTGGGATCTCGATTCATAAGGACATTTTTTTTTTCACCGTAAAATCCGGTCGTTTAACAGACGATTTTTAGAGTTTTTTTTTTAATTATAAAACTAACCCTAACCATAACCCCTAACAAACAACCGGATTTTGACGGAGTAAATGAAAAAAAAATCAATGCACAAGGGATTTTGATACCCCACCCCAACTCAGAAAATGCTGGTTAGCCGCTTCGATATAATACAATATAATATAGTGACGTTATCCATTGGAAACCTGCAGAGGGACATGCCATACACTTTTATCTACTTCATGTACCGTTTTCTATTTTCTTGAGTAAATAGAACTTTCTCGCTAAATAGATTATGTTTTTCGCACTCTGCTATAATTCTCCGATTTTTTTTCTTCTTTTTATCAATTCTTTCATGCCGTTCTATTTTATTTTTTCAAAACTTTCAGTTCTTATTCAAAAGAATTATTCACTAGCAACAGACAAGAACGTCTTTGATTGCACAGTGCTAATGTTATATAGCCCTTATTCAAAGAATTATTGGACCATATGACCGTTAGGCACCCCTTTTGCAATCTCGATTCATCAGGACATTTTTTTCATTTACACCGTCAAATTCGGTCGTTTGTCAACAGACGATTTTTAGAGTTTTTTTTAATTATAAAACCCTAACCCTAACCCTATCCCCTACCAAACAACCGGATTTTGACGATGTAAATAAAAAAATGTCCCTATGAATTGAAATCGCAAAAGGGGTGCCTAAAATGTCACATGGTTCGAATTATTCACTAACGACAGACAAGAACGTCTTCGATTACACAGTGCTAATGTTATATAGCCCTTATTCAAAGAATTATTGGACCATATGACCGTTAGGCACCCCTTTTGCGATCTCGATTCATAGAGACATTTTTTTCATTTACACCGTCAAATCCGGTCGATTTTTAGAGTTTTTAAAAATTATAAAACTAAGCCTAACCCTAACTAAGCCTAACCCCTAACAAATAACTGGATTTTGACGGTGTAAATGAAAAAAATGTCCTTATGAATTGAGATCGCAAAAGGGGTGCCTAAAAGGTCATATGGTTCGAATTATTCACTAACAAAAGACAAGAAGGTTTTCGATTGTACATTGCTAATGTTATATAGCCCTTATAAAACATTCAAATAATTATTGGACCATGTGATCTTTAGGCACCCATTTTGCGATTCATAAGGACATTTTTTTTCATTTACACTGTCAAATCCGGTTGTTTGTCAACAGACAATTTTCTAATTTTTCTTTAAATTATAAAACTAACCCCTAAGCCCTAACCCTAACCCCTAACCCTAAATTATTAAAACTTTCAGTTCTTTTTCTTTACACTCACAGAGAAACTAACATATATAACGAGGAGGTATCAAGATATACATAGAAAGGGGGGAAGTGAGAGGCTGAATGTAAAGTAAAAGAAGGGTTAGTTTTTTACTTAAATGCAAATTACGACTAATTAGAACCAATAAAATGGATTTTTTCAAACATAACTCAATCCTAGAAGTAAGGAATATTTTTATATGAATTTTGGGTCATTAAACTAAACAGGAAAAAAGCCTTTAGGAAACAAACATTGATTCGCTCAACTTTAGTTTAATAATAGGTATATAACCTTCTCCGCTCGAGCAAGATGAGATACAAGGTCAATTCTTAAGCGCAGTTTAACAGGTTTGAATTAAGAATTTTCCTTTTCCTATACTAGTTGCCATTATATACCCTACTATTTACTCATAGTTGGAATCATAGTTTTCCCAAGTGTATTATTACTATGTGAAATGCAAAAAGCCTCGTCCTGGCTTTGAACTCTGATTGCCGTGTCCATTTCCTACGGCGATAAACATTTAACCACGAACACCTTCGTGTACCTATATAAGAGAAAAACAGAATTGGGAAGAGTTGGCCAGTGTAAGAGAGAGAGAGAGAGAGAGAGAGAGAGAGAGAGAGAGAGAGAGAGAGAGAGAGAGGGGGGGGGGAAGAAAAAGAACTACCAACAGACAAGAACGTCTACAATGGCATATTGCTAATGGTATATAGCATCGTGTATATAATATATATATTTACCAACCCCACTGCACGAGCAGGATGCGACACAAGGTCAATTTCTTAAGCAGAGTTTGACAGGTTTGAATTCAGTTTTCCTTCACCTAGACTGGTTACCTAGCCATGGTTAAAGAGTCCAGTCTGCCCTGCTATTTATCCATAGCTGGAGGGAGAATTGGATTAATACCTTTCCCAAGGGTATTAGCGCCATGTGAAATTCCAACAGCTTCGTCCAGCAATTGAACTCGCGTTGAGGAGTCCATTTCCTACGACTCTAACCATTAGACCACACGCCTCCATTCGTGTATATAATATAATCCTCATAGGATATGCCATATTGACATAAACACGCGAGAGGTAGATGCAAAAAGTAGAGCGGTCTGGCACCTCAACGTTAAGCAAGACACGGAAAGGGGTGAGGCGAAGAGGAGATTAGCCTCGACAGCAAAGAGAGCCAGAAAGGGAGAGAAAAGCCAGCAACCATAGAAAGCATTACAGTTTGTGTGCATTAAGTGCACCAAAGACTGTCACTCAAGAATTGACCTGCAGAGTCACTGAGCTAACCCGGTATACAGGGTGACCCAGAAAAAACAGAACCCACAAATTTTGTAATAAAACTGTTAATTTTAACTAGGGGGATTTAGGGTTAGCGTTTAGGGTTAGGGTTGGGGTTTAGAGTAAGTTTAATGGGGAAATAAGTAAATAATTTGGGCTCTGTTTTTTTCTGGGTCACCCATGTAATATGTTTTAATTTTCCGACTGATTTGCAAGTTCCGCCGTGGTTTGATCAGACCCATCAACTCCTGCAACACTACCGCTGCCAAACTGCATTGGTTGCTTACCTTTCCTTTGGATCACAGCGGCAGCGTGTGTGAGTATGTAGGTGTGTGGATGTAGGTGTGTGTGTAGGTGTGTGTGTATATGTGTGTACCTGTGAGTTGAAGGCACCTGGCTAATGATTTTTATTAGGTTTGGGAGTAGTTCGTTTCAAGTTAGACGTGGGTGATTAGTGGCTGATGCATTTGTTTATATAAGTATTACTGACTACCACATTTTATTACTAGGCCGGGTAATTAAGTTTCATATTAAATCTAAATGGGTTATAGTTGTTTACTTTGTTTATACATTTGTCTTCTAGCCTTTCAATTACTGATTTTATGTTGATGTCTTTATCAATGCTTTTTTATGATGATGAATTTAGAATTTCTCTTAAATCTCTGTTAAAGTTTGAGTGTAAGTGTTGTTCTACAGGTATTAATTTGCAAGGATCCAGAGATTTGATACTGTGTCTATAGTAGTTATAGTCGAAAATAAAATAACCATTCTCACTTTCTGACATATTGTTTTTGGCAGCGTGTGCAGTCCAGTAAATAGATTACATATTTACTTCTATAATTTTATTCGTGGTAAATTTTAAGAGATTTTTTTAGTTGTGAAGCATGTGAATGCATTGGTTAATTTTAGATGTTTGCAGTATAGGTTATTCTTAATATTATACGGTCTGCAAAATATAGTGGATTTAATTGAAAAATGAGTTTTAAAAAATGAGTATAAAAAAATTGTTGAATATACATTAACAATGAATAAAAGAAAAACATATTCGGCATAAAATAACCTAAGAAGGGTTAACATGCCGTAAAATCCAACCAACCAACAAATTATCATGGCGTAATCTAACAGAGAAATTATTTGGTTTGTTTGTTTGTTTGTTTTGTTTTACGGCATATCAACCTCAGTGGGTCATTTAATGCCGATAAAGTTTTGAAATAAATCAATTCTTAATGGATAATACAATTTTTTTATAAATACATTTTTCTATTTAACCCATAGATGGTACCCTAACAGGTACTACCACTCCGGGTCAGAGTGGACCAGGGAGCAATGGTGATGAAGGAGTGCTCCACATTCACCAAACCTCCAAAACTGGAACCTCACCATCAGATAGAGTTTAACGTCATTCCTAGGACATGTAGACCCGCAGCCACCGTCTTCTAGCACCCATATGATAAAAAGGGATTAGGGCTTGCCATAAGGGCCTACTCCGGAAATTATTTGGGACAATGGATATGTGGGTGGTTCAGAATGGTGATGATTTCAAATGATTCAGTCAGATAAATCTAACCAGAAAAAGCCTCTGTTAATCACGCCAACTAAATTCCGCTTAAAGTAGCTTAACGAAGTTTAACAGGTCTGAATTTAGTTTTCCTTCTCCTGGATCAGTTGTCATAGCAAGATTAAAGGACCCAATCTACCCCACTATTTACCAATAACTAGAGGGAAAACAGATTGATACCTTTCCCAAAGAGCTATGTGAAATGCAAACAGCCTTACCCAGGATTTGAACTTGGAAGGTTGGATTTTACAGCATGTCAACTCTTTTTGGGTTATTTTCTGCCAAAGTCATTCTTGTTGGTTTGGTTTGGTTTGTTTTACGGCATATCAACCTCAGTGGGTCATTTAATGCCGATAAAGTTTTGAAATAAAGCAATTCTTAATGGATAATACAATTTTTTTATAAATACATTTTTCTATTTAACCCATAGATGGGACCCTAACAGGTACTACCACTCCGGGTCAGAGTGGACCAGGGAGCAATGGTGATGAAGGGGTGCTCCACATTCCCCAAACCTCCAAAACTGGAACCTCACCATCAGATAGAATTTAACGTCATTCCCAGGACATGTAGACCCGCAGCCACCGCCTTCTAGCACCCATATGATAAAAAGGGGTTGGGGCTTGCCATAAGGGCAATAGGGTTGGGAAAATCATATAGGTGCTAGGGCTTGACATGACCAGCCGATTGATCGGAGGGGGCCACTCCGACCGCCCGTCTAGCCCAAGATAGGGCCAAAGTGGAGTATTGCATGTCATGAACTGCTCATCCACCTGGGCTTTATCCTTAAGCATCACGGGTCGCCACCCACGGCCAACGGGTGCAGAGGTGCAGTCGGTGCATTCTAACGCCCCAGCCGACAGGGCGGATTCTTGTTGGGGAGTAATTTTAAAAATACACATTTTTAATCTATTCAACCCATAGATAGGACCCTATCAGGTACCACATTCCCCAGAAATTCATTTTCCAAGTACGGTGGATCTTTAAACTGTATCTTCAATGCGAAAATTCCAAGTTTGGTTTTTGTATTGTTTTCGGAGAGGAGGCTGTGTTTGTAGCAAAAGTTTGTTCTTCATATGCAAAAAGGAACTGGGAAAAAAATGCCAACTTTATTGCTTTTAACGGCATATCAACCCGTCTGGAGTTATGTCATGCCAAACGGTTAGGCAGTTATACATATCGTGTATTTATATCTATACTTTTAAGTAATTGGTTTTAACAATGTGTTAGCATTATTGGGAATTATGTTGTATGGTATTGATTTGTTTCATGTCTATATTCTATGGTATAATTTTATTTCCCTCAAAAAAGAGAGAATATCCTCCATGTTGACATTTTCAAACAGATCTTTCAAATTGTTTACTTTAAAATAACGGTTTCTGATGTGAGCAAGAGACCTGCATTCCATGAATAAGTGTTTAACTGTCAAAGGTGTTTTACATGTTCCACATTGTGGTTTTGTTCTTGTTTGAGTATATAGGAGTGTGTTAGTCTTGTATGACCAATGCGTAATCAAAACACAATGACTTGTTCCTTTCTAGATTTCCTAGTTAGTCTCCAGCCTCCCAAATTGGGTTTGATTAGTTTATTGCGGATGTTGTTATTCCAATGTTGTTGCCATTTTGTATGAAGGAATCTATTGATTTTAGGTTTCAAATCAGTATATGGTATGATTTAGTATATAGTAACTTAATATCTATCAGTTCTAATCAGAGATTATTTTGTCGACGATATATCTATCTATATATATATATATATATATATATATATATATATATATATACATGTGTGTGTGTGTGTGTGTAAAAGATATAATTCACTGTGCATTGAGCTCAGCTTCATCAGTCGTTATTTGATCATTAATGCATCATGCATGGTCATTTTTGATCTTATCCCCCTCCCATCCACCAAAGATTTGTTCTGACCAATCAAATCCTCGCACACCCTATCCCATCCACCTGAATTCATCCCTAAATTCACCCATCTCCCGTACAATTTCTCCTCTATAAAACACATGTATGATGCATTAATGATCAAATAAATGACTGATGAAGCTGAGCTCAATGCACGGCGATATATATCTATACATGTCTGAGTGTTGTTCCTTTGTCCACATTTTTCCCTCGACTTTTTACTACATCTCTCTCTCTCTCTCTCTCTCTCTCTCTCTCTCTCTCTTTCTCTCTCTCTCTCTCTCTCTCTTAAAGGTTCTTTTTTTGCGATCTTTCTTTGTCTCTGTCTCTCTATTAAACCTTCTAGTCACCTCTTTCCTTTGCTCTCTCTCTCTCTCTCTCTCTCTCTCTCTCTCTCTTTCTTAAAGTTCCTTTTCTTTTGCAATCTTTCTTTCTCTCTCACTATTAAACCTTCTATCCGCCCCTCTCTCTCTCTCTCTCTCATTCTCTCTCTCTCATTCTCTCTCTCTCTTTCTCTCTGTCGATGTCTCTGTCTCTCTCTGTCTCTGTCTCTGTCCCTCTCTCTCTCTCTCTCTCCCTCTCCCTCTCTCTCTCTCTCTCTCTCTCTCTCTCTCTCTCTCTCTCTCTCTTAAACTTACTTTTAATGTCTCGAAACGTCTGATGTACATTCCTTCTCTGATGCCAACGAAATAAACAGTCCTCTCACCACTCGTCACCCGACACCCCTTTTTACAAAGGAGTCCACGTAACATTACTACTGAGATGTAAGGGGAGCTTTCTTCTCTTAAAAACATGAACATCTGTCGTTAACTCATTACTTAGTGTTTTGTTCATTCACATTAGTACTTTCATGTCTTCGTTTTTCTTACCTATTTTTACAGGTAAAAGGTCACAGCAAGTAAGATGTATCTCATAGATTTTTATGTTCTTTTTGCCTTCACCTATATTTGTTGACGCCAATCTTCCATAAGTTTACGTTACATGAATCCCACATACAACCTTAGGTATGAGATTGATATAAAAATTAATGGGATCATTTTTTTTTAATTTTCAGGTGGGCAACCCTGATAGAAAATCGGAGGATCAGTCGAGTGTAGTGTATTATAGTATAAAAAAAGGAAGTCGGCGGGGCGGCTTAAAGTCGGTATCAGCCAACCAGCGAGGGAGACTATCCCCTTTTCACTTGCTCTAGACTGGGGTGGAGCGCCTACCGTCAGCTCCTTACTTTACCGCACAGGCCCCTGTGCTACTCATACGCTGAGTTGGCGAGGACCGGTATCGAACTAGGAACCTTGTGATTTCTAGCTAAACGCTCTACCGACTGAGCTAACCCAGTATTATAGTATACTATCTTATTATAATGGAGATTGTGTGTTTATCTTTCTGTAACCGAAACTATGTCACAATTTCCTTAGCAATTTTTGTCACATTCTTCATGAATTTATTTTGATTTAAACCTCAATTATTAATAAAATTGTTTTACATTATTAATTCAGTTGAGCATATCTTCATACTATTAAAATGCAATTTCTCTGAATGTTTGAGATGAGGCTTGAAGATTAGTATCTGAATGAAGAAGGCCGGAGGGTATATCGGCCGAAACGTTGTACAATAACAATGAAGATGGGCACAATAGTCCAAATAACACTAATAATACCATTAAAATGCAATTTTATTTTTGTATACAATAATAGCAGTTTCCAGTGTGAACGGAAAGGCTCAGTGGGTAATTTAATGCCGACAAAGTTTTGAAATAAATTTATTCTTAATGGATACTCAATATCTTTTATAAAATTATGTTTTTCTATTTAACCAATAGATGGGAGCCAATAAGTACTACCGGGCGAGAGTGGACCAGGTAGCAATGGTGATGATGGGTGGACACCCACGGCCAACAGTTAGCCCCATTGGGAGAGCCTTGCCCCTCTGCAGAGGAGCAGTCGGTGTATTCTAACGCCTCACTGACATTCTGCAGTCGGGTGTAGTGCACTGTAATGTATTATATTCATAATATAGTTTTATTTATTTATTAGTAAAGTGTATTCAATTGATAGATTATATATATATATATATATATATAATATATATAATATATATATATATAAGTTAAATCATGTATGTCTAAGTTAGAATAGCGAAGACATGAAGTTAACAGCGTTTGGTAACTGTTGACGCCAATTTTCTATACGCCACTGATCATCCGATTTTCCATCAGGGTTGCACACCTGAAAAATAAAAATAATTATCTCTTTACTTTTTATATCAATTTCGTACGTAAGGTTTTAGTGTGATTACACACAAAACCTAAGATACAAAATTGATATAAAAAGTAATGAGATCATTTTTTTAATTTTTCAGGTGTGCAACCCTGATTGAAAATCAGCTGATAAGTGGCATGTAGTGTACAATAGTGGGATTGTATATTGGTATGGTATAAACACAAGTTGTTTTAATAAAAGCTAATACACATATTTACCAACACCTCTGTGCAATCAGGATGTGACCCAAGGTGAATTTATTAAGCAGACTTTAACAGGTTTGAATTCAGAGTTTTCTTTCTCCTAGACTGGTTGCCAAACCAAGGTTAAAAACGCCATAATTTCCTACTACTCTAATCATTACACCACACGCCTCCACGCTAATATATAATAAAAAAGTTTCCTATTCAAAATACGAAATGCAAAAAAAAATCCATGTTGTTATCATCTAAATTATATTTTCTAATTATCTTATGAATCAAATGTTTATTATTTTTGTTCAATATCTGGTGGTAGTGAATGTTAAATATATATTTACTTTGTCATTAATTGTTTTATTTACATAGTTTCCCTCGGACATACGCACACACATACACACAAACTGTGCTTTATATATTTATAAATAGATTAGTATTAAAATGAAATACATGAAACGATATATTTGTGTATAAATTATTAGTATTGAAATTATACTTGTTTACAAGTGATTATTAGCTAATTGAAACCACAAAAATGGTTTGTTATTTTTTTTAAATACTCCGACATGAAATAACCCAACAAGGGTTGACATGCCGTGAAACCAACTAACCAACCAACTAACCAATTTTACTTAAACATTGATTTATTCTTTCTTTATTATCATTATTATTTACTCCTTTTGAGTTTTCACATCAGTGATAGTTAGCTGATGGTCTTTCACTGGAGTCTGAGGGACAGCAAGTCTCCTCAGGTCTCCAGGACTCTTCTGAGTATTCTGGCAGATTGCAGCAATGCAGTGTTCTGAATGGTTTCAATCCTTCCTCTGATTTCCAAACTTTCCAAACCCTTTCCAAATTATTATTATTATTATTATTTACTCCTTTTGAGTTTTCATCAGTGTTAGCTGATGGTCTTTCACTGTAGCCTGAGTGACAGCAAGTCTCTTCAGGTCTCCAGGACTCTTCTGAGTATTCTGGCAGATTGCAGCAGTGCAGTGTTCTGAATGGTTTCAATTCTTCCTCTGATTTCCAAACTTTCCAAACCCTTTTCCAATCCTTTTGAGACCGTTCCAAGTGCACCAACTACAATTGGTATCACTTTCACTTTCATATTCCATAACTTTTTCAGTTCTCTGGCAAAGTCCAGATATTTTTCCCTTTTTTTATTTTTCCTTCAGCTTTACCCTGTGATCTGCTGTAACTGCAAAATCAACCAGTTGAAAAATTCTTTCTTTTTTGTTTATCAACACTAGGTCTGGTCTTCTTGCTGGGATGAGGTCATACGTTTTTATTTCAAAGTCCCAGAGAATTTTATGCGTTTCGTTCTCAAGAACAGATTCTGGTTTATGCATATACCATTTTGTTGTATGGTTAAAATTTTTTGCATAACTCCAAGTGGATCACCTTCCCAACCTAGTCGTGTCTAGTTTTGTATTCTCATTGTGCTAGTTTGCTACATTCGCAGAGTATATGGTTTACTGTCTCATCTCTATTACCGCAAAGTCTACATTTATTATTTTGTTGGGTTTTATCAATTTTCGCTTTGATATAGTTCGTCCTTATGGCATTAATTTGTGCCGCAATTATAAGTGATTCAGTTGATGATATGTTGTAAGGTTTGATACTGTATTTTGCAAAAATTGCATCAATCAACTCTGTGTGGATTCTGTGTGCCGCATGGAGGACCTTCCAGGGGCGATGATCGATAGGGACGGTTGGAAAGAGAGAGAGACAGAGACAGAGGTGTTTTGTTAGATTTCAACATTTTTTTCACACATTTTTTCCTAAATTTTCTAGTCTGAAACTTATAATTATCAATTATAGTAGGAATATGTATATAAGCTTGTTATAAACACTATTTAGTTATTTTACGTGTTATTGCACGAGCATTTTTGAATAAATGTTAACAACGGCGTGTTGTTACTGAGTTTCTCACCTTTGCGATTGTCAAACTAAAGTTAATTTAAAAATTGCATTGATAAACGGTCTGTTACGTATATCTATCTATCTATCTATCTATATATATATATATATATATATATATATATATATATATATATATATATATATATAATTATTGGGTTTTTCTCGATATTTGGTTGGTATACGTGTTGCTCGGATTGTTACATAATTATTAGATACCTAATATTTATGTGCAATAGTGTAGAAAACAAGATGGTGTTTTAAGAGCAGCTGACGGCCTTGAAGATTGAGTGACAAGCTTGACCTCAGTCCTAACCCTATCTTCCGGGGATAGCCGTGAGAACCGGTAGAGAGGACCCTCTCTTCCGGTTTAGATAGTAAGTAAGTTTCAGCAGTTAGAAGGTAGCAGCGAGCTCGAAAGGGTAAGTCGCGTTATACGCGCGTCCTCTCATCTGCGCAGATTGTCTGGTTGGGGATTTAAAAATAAAATAAGATCAATTAAATCGAAGTCTTGTGTTTATTATCTAAAAACTAACAATGACGCAGGGCTTCTGACAAAGAGAAATCCCCAATAGAAGACCCGACCCGAAGTCCCTAAGAGAAGTCCAGACCTTAGAAGATTCCAGACCAAGACAAGATATTTTAAGACTCCAAAGACGGCCAGAAGAATAGAAGTAATAAGTAAGTAAAGAAGAGGGTATACAACAGGATAATTCAGTGTCATAACAAATATAAAGTGCTCGATACGCAAGTAGAGCGGATTAGGATTTATTTTCTGTACACACTATAATATATATATATATATATATATATATATATATATATATATATTATGGACTCTCTCGTCGATTTTCGACGCATGAGGGTTCATACATATAATGAACACCCATACAGTGATTTGTTTATAGTGGTGAAGGCTTGTGTTGGACCATCCACGTTTTTGGCACAGTAGATAGGAAAGAATTTGTGCATCAAGTGTTGCTACAAAAACAATCAACGACCGACCTCAGGAATTTGGAATTCAGAGTTATCCCTCTCCTAGACTGGTTCTCTACCCAAGGCTGAAGGGCCCAGGCTGCCCTACTATTTAACCCATAGCTGGAGGAATTTTGAATTCAGAGTTATATATATATATATATATATATATATATATATATATATATATATAACATTATTGGGTTGTTCTCAAGTTAAATCGTGTATACAAAAGTTATAATAGCGAAAACATGAAGTTAACACTTTTCTCAAACTTTAAGATTAGACGTGAATCCCACATAAACGATGGATAGATAGATAGTTATTTGTGTGTGTGTGTGTGCGTATGTGTGAGGAAATGAGTGTGTGTGATTGTTTGTGTGTATGTATGTGTGTATGTGTGTGTGTGTTTACCCAATCCCTCCATACGAGCAAAGTTCGACACAAGGTCAATTTCTTAATCAGAACTGAACAGGTTTGAATTTACAGTTTTCCTTCTTTAGACTACTTACCACACCAAGTTTTTCCCATTTTTGGACAGAAAATATTAAATTCCTAACTTTCCGTATATTATTGGAGATTAGTGAAGTACAAACATCCTCGCTTAGGATTTGATCTCGGTTTGCCGCGTCCATTTACTACCATAACCATTACACGACGACAGACTCATATATATATATGTGTGTGTGGGTTCCATATCAGTGTTTTACCATATATATCAAAGTTAGAATAGCGCAAAGAGAGAGAAAGAAAGAGAGAGTGAGAAAGAGAGAAGGAGTGAGAAAAGAGACAAAAAGAGACAGAAAGAGAAAGAGAGAGAGAGAGAGAGAGAGAGATACATATATATATATATATATATATTATATATATATATATATATATATAGTGTGAGATGGTCACTATTTCAGCTTTTGCTGGAATGGTGTACCAAAGGCAGTATTATTGGTAGAGTGCTCAATATAAAATATAATTTGACATTTGAAACATCTTCACCTGATGATTGCATCGCATGAAACCAATATGGTTGTGAATGTTCCTTTGTCACCTAATAAATAGATATGTAAAACCTTTATATATTTATCTTATTATATTATATATATATATATATATATATATATATATATATATATATATATATATTATTACTAAAATTGGAGGAATCATATGTTTTATCAACTTCTTTTAGTACTATATAAGTATTCATGTACCAAAAATTCATTCACACACACACACACACACACACATATATATATTATATATATATATATATATATATATATATATATATAAGAAAAGTATCAAAAATATGATCTCTATTACCACATTGGATGATATTGTGCTCCACATAAGTAACGGAGTAGATCCATTTATCTTTTGCTTATATGGCAGAGTTGTTTTGAGTTTATATATATATATATATATATATATATATATATATATATATATATATATATATATATATATAGGCACACCATTAGAGACAACTACCGAATAACAAGTGGCCCCTCCCTTTGAAAAAAAACTGGCTCTGTGACATGGTATAGGGCTTATGAAGTAGGTGTTATGTGATCATATCTATATATCTTGCCAGATTCCGCAATGGCTATATATGCACGAATACCTACACATACATATATACAAACATACGGGTGAATATATGCATATACCCATATA
>CM042182.1:31515977-31534503 GCA_023376005.1 Doryteuthis pealeii | reverse complement strand
ATGTTGGGAGTTTTTCGCTAGATCTAACCATTACAGCACGCACCTCCAACCTTATATATATATATATATACTAGCAAATGTACCCGGTCAATGACCGGACTATATATAAAGATTGGACCATAAATAGGCGAAAGATTCCGAAAGACTTAGACTGCAATTTTGTTCACTTAAATTAAACTGTTGGTATAATTATAATAGAAAGCAGACAGCGTAAATCGGTTGATTTTGGTTTAATCAATTAATTATATCCCTTAATCAGTAAAAATCAATAACCAAATGTTGTGTGTTTTTTTAAAAGGATATTAAGGTGTATGCAAGATTTCGAATCTGAGTGACGCCCCGTTTCGGAGTTATACGTCGACACATACATACCAACGTATATATATATATATATATATATAATTTAAAAAGTGTTTTTTTTAATTGGGGTTATTGTGAAGCATTAAAAATAAATAAATGAATGAACTCGATATTATGGAATATTGGATTCACTTATTTTTTAATTATTTTTTTCTCATAAATTTTCAAGTTCGTTAGATACCCTTTGTCAAATGTTACTGTTCAACGGTTTCTTTGTCTCTGTTGTTATCGACAGTGGCAGCGTTTGTGAAATATTTGTAATAACGGAGAATTCCGATATCTGCGTTTAATCCCTTCACGTGCGTTTGTAATTTTAGAATCCATTTAGTTTCTGATTGTTTTCTAGATTGCGTTGTTGGAAATGCGTGTTCTAATAAGATGCATTTGAGGTGTGTAAGGTTGTGTGATAAGGTGTTAAAATGAAGTGCTATTGTACTATGCGGGGATTTGAGATTTATAGTGGATTTGTTGTTATTTAGTCTTAGTCTAAAGGGTGTTGATGTTTCTCCTACATATCCACTATTTCTACATTGTGTGCAGTATATATAGTATATAATGTTAGCGCTATCGCATGTTAGGTGTGGCGGATGGATTGTTATGTTTGTGTAGGGTATTTTTATTTCGGTTTCCGTATGTATGTGGCTGCAATATATATATATATATATTATATATATATATATATATATATATGTGTGTGTGTGTGTGTGTGTGTGGCGGTATTGTTTGTGTCTGTTTGTGTATGTGTCTTTGCTTGTGTAGGTGTGTAAGGGTGATAAGATCAAACACACCCGAGCAGCTCACATCTTTTACTATTTTTTTTTGCCTCATTTGAACAGAGATTCGAATTTTTACGACTACATCAGTCCCAAAGTTTGACCTCCGAACTCCCCAGATCTTAACCCCATGGAATATTATGTATGGGGCGCTGTTTGTGAAAGACACTCCAGGGTTCAGAGCAGGATTAAGGCTGTGATCGACGCTAACGGTGGTTATTTTGAGTAAAACTTTTTGAAAATAGTGTAATTTCCGTGTCTGTTGATATTCTTTAAAATCCATTTAATTTTGTAGTTACCAAGTACTGTTACATAATTATGGATCCCTAATATCTTTTTAAGGTAGTATAGAAATCCTTATGGCGATCAGTGCAGCCGATGGCCTTGAGAGTGAGTGACAGCTTTTGACCTCACTCTCACCTTGCGTTCTAGGGATGGAACGTGAGAACGGAAGGCAATAGAAGCCCTTCCGGTTTAAGGTGTAAGCAACTCAGTTAGTCAGTTGAGAGTTAAGACTTAGAAACGAAGCTAGCAAGATGTGAGCTCACTGCGTGATTGTCTGATTGTCTACGAATAAAGTAACATCATAGTAAATCGAAGTCTTGTTGTTATTACTAAAAGCTATCAATGACACAAGGCTTCTGATAAGGAACGCTCCCCAGCAGAAACCAGACCCGGAATCCCCATCTAAGAAAGACCAGAAGAAGATATACCAGATCCGGCTAGAAGAATAGACGACAAGAATAAGACGCAAGAAGGTATAAAACATATATAGATATATAGTGCCGGTAAAGAGGTATGCAACATGTACCTATTTAGTGCCGTCAAAGAAAAGGCACTACGTAACAAATATATCTATTTGGTACCGTGACGACTCCGCTACGTTACAGTACGTTTTCTTTTTCCTTATGAAACTGTCAAATTTCACCTGAACACCCTGTGGCTGAACTTGCACAAAGGTGTCAAAATTAGGGTGACCCAGAAAAAACAGAACCCAAATTATTTATTTATTTTCCCATTAAAATAACCTTAAACCCTAACCCCAACCCTAACTCTAACCTCTAACCCTAACCCTAACCCCTAACTCCAACCATAAACCCCTAGTTAAAACTAACAGTTTTATTACAAAATTTGTAGGTTCTATTTTTTCTGGGTCACCGGTATACAGGGTGACCCAGAAAAAACAGAACCCAAATTATTTATTCATTTTCCCATTAAACTAAACCCTAAACCCTAAACCCTAACCCTAGACCCCCATAGTTAAAATTAACAGTTTTATTACAAAATGTGTGGGTTCTGTTTTTTCTGGGTCACCCTAATTGTGACACCTTTGTGCAAGTTCAACCCACCCTGTATATGTGTGTATGTGTGTCCGTGTGTGTGAGGGGGTGCTTGTGCGTTTGTGTGTGTGTGTGTTTGTGTCTGTTTGTGCGTGTGTGTTTGCTTGCGTAGGTGCGTGAGGATGAGAAGATCAAACACACCTGAGTAACTCACTTCGTTTGCTATTTTGTTTATCTTTTTGGAACAGAGATTCCTTGCATTTGGAATGTAATGGGAACATTTCTAAGAATTGCTGAGAATCCAAAAACATTCCATGCTGCTTCAGCAAACTCATATTTGGTCTTTACCTCCTGTGATCAGGGGCAGCGCATGCTAATTAGAGCCCTATCGGCTAGGGCTTTAGAATACAACGACTGCACCTCTACACAGGGGTTAACTCCCCCAATAGGGCCACCTGTTAGCCGTGGGTGGCGATTGCAGCAGTGCAGTAGATGGTCTTAATTCTTCCTCTCATTTCTAGATCATCCAGTCTTTTTTCCCAAGTTTATCGGGACCGTTCCAAGTGCACCAACTACAAATGGTATCACTTTCACTCTCATATTATTATTATTATTATTATTATTATTATTATTATTATTATTATTATTCACTCCTTTTGAGTTTTCACATCAGCGTTAGCTGATGGTCTTTCACTGGAGTCTGAGTGAGAGCAAGTCTCCTCAGGTCTCCAGGATTCTTCTAAGTATTCTAGTAGATTGCAGCAGTGCAGTATGCTGGATGGTCTCAATCTTTCCTCTGATGTCCAGATTTGCCAATCCCTTTGGGACCGTTCCAAGTGCACCAACTACAATTGGTATCACTTTGACTATTATTATTATTATTATTATTATTATTCACTCCTTTTGAGTTTTCACATCAGCGTTAGCTGATGGTCTTTCACTGGAGTCTGAGTGAGAGCAAGTCTCCTCAGGTCTCCAGGATTCTTCTAAGTATTCTAGTAGATTGCAGCAGTGCAGTATGCTGGATGGTCTCAATCTTTCCTCTGATGTCCAGATTTGCCAATCCCTTTGGGACCGTTCCAAGTGCACCAACTACAATTGGTATCACTTTGACTAGGCTCTATATTCCATAACTTTTTCAGTTTTCTGGCAAGGCCCAGGTATTTGTCCATTTTTCATTTTCTTTTGGCATCACCCTGTGATCTGCTGGAACTGCAAAATCAACCAGTTGACAAGTTCTTTCTTTTTTGTTAATCAGCACTAGGTCTGGCTGTCTTGCTGTGATAAGGTGATCCTTTTTATTATTATTTATTTTATTATTATTTATTTATTATTATTATTATTATTATTATTATTATTATTATTATTATTATTATTATTATTATTATTATTATTATATTATTATTATTATTATTATTATTATTATTATTATTATTATTAGCCCATCATGAGTATTATTATTATTATTATTATTATTATTATTATTAGCCCACATCATGAGCATTATTATTATTATTATTATTATTATTATTATTTATTATTATTAGCCACCATCATGAGCATTATTATTATTATTATTATTATTATTATTATTATTATTATTATTATTATTATTATTATTATTATTATTATTATTATTATTATTAGCCACCATCATGAGCATTATTATTATTATTATTATTATTATTATTATTATTATTAGCCCACCATCATGAGCATTATTATTATTATTATTATTATTATTATTATTATTATTAGCCCACCATCATGAGCATTATTATTATTATTATTATTATTATTATTATTATTATTATTATTAGCCCACCATCATGAGTATTATTATTATTATTATTATTATTATTATTATTATCATGAGCATTATTATTATTATTATTATTATTATTATTATTATTATATTATTAGCCACATCATGAGCATTATTATTATTATTATTATTATTATTATTATTATTATTATTAGCCACCATCATGAGCATTATTATTATTATTATCAAGAGCGAGTATTATTATTATTATTGAAAACAAGAGTCCTAGAAATTGCGAGCAAGTTTAACAAAAGATAATAACAAGCAAGTCATATTTGTTTTTATATATCATTGCATCCTTGAACTTCAGTGAACGCACACGAAGGACAAACAAAATCATCGGGAATATAATTACTGTCCTCATCAGCATCCTCCTCCGCATTATCATCATCATCAGCAGCAGCAGCAAAAACAACAGCAACAGCGGGAACAACAGCAATCGTAATTATGATATAACAATCTCTTTCAGTATAAGAAACGTAAAAAAAAATAAAAAAACAAAAACAAAACAATCTCCTTGTCACGGTGAACCTTTACTGTGTATTGCTCAAATGGTAGCAAAAAGAAAAAAGAAAAAAAAATACAAAAAGAAAAATAAAAACAAGAAAATAATAAACACAAAATAAAAATAAAAACAAGAAAATAATAAACACAAAAAAAGAAATCTTCCATCGCTTCTAAATGACAGAATCATAAAAAGAAGAAGAAGAAAACGAAAATTGAAAAGAAGATGGAATCCATATTGTAAAATGACACAGCGAAATTCTATAGAGACGATAAGGGCGTTCTCTCCGCTGAGGGATGGTGGGAATAATAATTATAATTAGGATGATAATTAGAAAGCATTGCACAAAAGGATCCAAGAGAAAAGGACAACCCTCAATGGGGCTGGAAAACAATGAGAACGTTATGGATACGTCATTGTATGAAGCAACAAGGAGAGCGATGTAATGAAGTACACCGTTGTTGATAATAAAGATGGCGGTCCTAAAGAGACAGAAACAAAGCCTGTAGTTGGGTTATCTTAACAAGGCCTTTCAAATTATATGACGTAAAATATGGCTACAACTACTACTACTACTACTACTACTACTACTACTACTAATAATAATAATAATAATAATAATAATAATAATAATAATAATAATAATAATACAAAACTAGGCACGACTGGGTTGGAAAGGTGATCCACTGGGAATTATGCAAAAAATTAAATTTTGACCATACACTAAAATGGTATATGCATAAACCAGAATCTGTTCTTGAGAACGAAACGCATAAGATTATCTGGGACTTTGAGGTAAAAACGGATCACCTTATCCCAGCAAGAAGACCAGACCTAGTGTTGATAAACAAAAAAATGAAAGAACTTGTTAACTGGTGGATTTTGCAGTTCCAGCAGATCACAGGGTAAAGCTGAAGGAAAATGAGAAAATGGACAAATATCTGGACCTTGCCAGATAACTGAAAAAGTTATGGAATATGAAAGTGAAAGTTATACCAATTGTAGTTGGTGCACTTGGAACAGTTCCAAAAGGATTGGAAAAGGGTCTGGATTATTTGGGAATCAGAGGAAGTGTTGAAATCATTCAGAACACTGCACTGCTGCAATCTGCCAGAATACTCAGAAGAGTCCTGGAGACCTGAGGAGACTTGCTGTCACTCAGACTCCAGTGAAAGACCATTAGCTAATGCTGATGTGAAAACTCAAAAGGAGCAAATAATAATAATAATAATACAAAACTAGGCACGACTGGGTTGAAAAGGTGATCCACTGGGAATTATGCAAAAGATTAAATTTTGACCATACAATAAAATGGTATATGTATAAACTAGAATCTGTTCTTGAGAACGAAACGCATAAAATTATTTGGGACTTTGAGATAAAAACGGATCACCTTATCCCAGCAAGAAGACCAGACCTAGTGTTGATAAACAAAAAAGAAAGAACTTTTCAACTGGTGGATTTTGCAGTTCCAGCAGATCACAGGGTGAAGATGAAGGAAAACGAAAAAATGGACAAATATCTGGACATTGCCAGAGAACTGAAAAAGTTATGGAATATGAAAGTCAAAGTAGTTGGTGCACTTGGAATGGTCCCAAAAAGATTGGAAAAAGGTTTGGAAAATCTGGAAATCAGAGGGAGAATCGAGACCATCCAGAATACTGCACTGCTGCAATCTGCCAGAATACTTAGAAGAGTCCTGGAGACTTGTTGCCACTCAGACTCCAGTGAAATGCCATCAGCTAACGCTGATGTGAAAAACTCAAAAGGAATGAATAATAATAATAATAATAATAATAATAATAATAATAATAATAATAATAATAATAATGAAAAAGAATTATAAACCCTAGTACAAACCATTTGAATATATAGTCAAGATATAGGGATGGAATTCGGGATTGAAAAATGTGCTATGCTAGTAATAAAACGGGGTGAAAGAAAATTAATGGACGAAATACAACTACCAAATCAGGACACTATAAAATCACTTGATGAAAACGAAAATTACAAATATTTAGGAATTTTAGAAGTAGATAATATCAAGCAATCAGAAATGAAAGGAAAAGTTGTTTTTTTAGAACTAGAAAACTCCTAGAAACCAAGCTTAACAGTAGAAATCTTATCAAAGGAATAAATACCTGGGCTGTCCCCATTATAAGATAATCTGGGCCATTCTTAAAATGGACAAAAGACAGATTGACCAAAGGACGAGAAAATCAATGACTATGCACAAGGCTCTACACCCTAGACACGATATTGATAGACTATATGTATCAAGAAAGGAAGGCGGAAGAGGTCTTGTCAACATAGAAGACTGCGTAGACGTCACAATCCAAGGACTCAAGAATACACAAAAAACAGCAAAGAAAGATTACTTATGGCAGCCAACAACAGCAGATGTAATATATGAACAAAAAGGAAAACAATGTAAACTAGAAAACAGAGATGGGAAGAAAAACTATTATATGGACACTTCAAACGACAAATCGGAGAGGTTGCACATAAAAAGACTTGGATATGATTAAGAAGAGGAACGCTCAAGAGAAACTAAACCACTAATAATTGCTGCACAAAATAATGCCATAAAAACAAATTATATCAAAGCAAAAATTGATAAGACAACAAAACAGTAAATGTAGACTGTGCGATGAGACTGTAATCCATGCATTAAATGAATGTGGCAAACTAGCACAACGGGAATACAAAACTAGGCACGACTGGGTTGGGAAGGTGATCCACTGGGAATTATGCAAAAGATTAAATTTTGATCATACAACAAAATGATATATGCATAAACCAGAATGTGTTCTTGAGAACGAAACGCATAAAATTATCTGGGACTTTGAGATAAAGACGGATCACCCCATCCTAGCAAGAAGACCAGACCTAGTGCTGATTAACAAAAAAATAGAACGTATCAACTGGTGGACTTTGCGTTTCCAGCATGTCACAGGGTGAAGTTAAAAGAAAACGAAAAGATGGACCTTGCCAGAGAAAATGCTGTGGAATATGAGAGTGAAAGTGATACCAATTGTAGTTGGTTCACTTGGAACGGTCCCAATAAACTTGGTAAAAAGACTGGAGGATCTGGAAATCGGAGGAAGAATTGAGACCATCCAGACTACTGTTACATAATTATTAGATTCTTAATATTTATGTACAGTAGTGTAAATCAAAATGGCTGTTATAAGTTGCAGCCCACGGCCTTGAAGGATTTGAGTGACAAGGCTTGACCTCAGTCCTAACCTTCCGGTGGATACCGTAAGAATCGGTGGAGAAGACCCTCTTCCGGTTTAGATTAGAAATAGATTTTAGTCAGTCGGTCAGAAACCACGACGGTGGTGAGTCGTGTATTGCACGCTCCGACTCGATCTGCGCTGGTAGTCTGGTGGGGATTTTGAAATAAAATGTGATCTAAGTAAATCGAAGTCTTGTGTTATTATTTAAAAACTACCAATGACACAGGGCTTCTGATAAAGAGAAATCCCCAATGGAAGACCAGATACGAAGTCCCCAAGAGAAGTACAGACGCGAGAACAGTTGTTAGAAGAAGACGTAAGATAGAAAAGACGAACAGAAGAAGAATAGAAGAAGTAAGTAAAGTAAAGGGGTATACAACACTACTGCACTGCTGCAATCGGCTAGAATACTCAGAAGAGTCCTGGAGACCTGAGGAGACTTGTTGTCACTCAGCCTCCAGTAAAATACCATCAGCCAACACTGATGTGAAAAATTCAAAAGGAGTGATGATAATAATATTCTCACGCTAGAATTAGACCATGATGGCATCCGTAAAAGAACCAATAGGTTCCGGGCTCGATACCGGTCGCTATCAACTCAGCATATGAGTAGCAGAGCTTAGGTAATATGATCTGTGCCGTAAAGTAGGGTGCTGACGGTAGATGTTGTGCTCTACCTCTGCACAAACAATCTACCTTGTCTAGCGCTAGCGAAAAGGGGATAGACTCCCTCCCTGTCTGGCTGAAAACGATAAGAGGCTACTCTTGATCTTTGGGATTATAACTTTTCCACAGCAAATATTTTTTGTTGCTTTGGTTTGTATTGTTTTATTTTACGGCATATCAACTTCAGTGGGTCATTTAATGCCAACAAAGTTTTGAAATAAATTCATTCTTAATTGATACTCAATTTTTTTATAAACACATATTTCTATTTAACCTTACATATTTCTATTTAGGCCTTGCAGGTACTACCACTCCGAGTCAGAGTGGACAAGGGAACATTCTCCAAACCCTCAGAACTGGAATCTTACCATCAGATATAGTTTAACGTCATTTTTAGGACATGAAGATCCTCAGCCACTGCCTTCTAGCATCCATAATGATAAAGACGGTTGGGGCTTGTCATAAAAAATATATTTTTAAAAATATAGAAAATATAAATAAAAGATAAGAATAAAATGATAACAAACAAGACTGTCCTGGAGACACTGTTAGGATATCAATTGAAAAAATAATAAAGTATAATAGGAATAATAAAAAATAATGAACATAAAAAATAGTTTAAAATGATAATAATAAATGAAAATAATAAATAATGAAATGAAAAAAATGAAAACAAACGAAAAAAATGAAATAAAAAGATAAACAATAAAAAACAAGACTGTCCTGGAGGCGGGGATATCAACTGAAAAAATAATAAAGTATAATAGAAATATTTTTTTTTAAATAATTAACATAAAAAATAGTTTTAAAAAAATAAATGAAAATAATAAATAATACAATGAAAAAAATGAAAATAAACAAAAAATAAAATAAAAAAATAAAAAATGAAAAATAAAAAACAAGACTGTCCTGGAGGCTAGGATATCAATAGAAAAATAATAAAGTATAATAGAAATAACAAAAAATAATAAACATAAACAATAGTTAAAACTAAAAAAATGAAAATAAATAATAAAATGAAAAAAAAAAGAAAATAAACAAAAAAAGACAAAAAAAAACAAGACTGTCCTGAAGGCTAGGATATCAATTGAGAAAATAATAAAGTATTTAAAAAATAATAAAAAATAGTTAAAAATAAAAAAAAAATAAATGAAAAAATGAATAATAAAATGAAAACAAATGAAAAATGTTAAAGATAAAAAAATAAAATAAAAAAAATAAAAAAATAAAAAATAAAAAACAAGACTGTCCTGGAGGCTAGGATATCAATTGAAAAAATAATAAAGTATAATAGAAATAATAAAAAATAATAAGCATAAACAATAGTTAAAAATAAAAAAAATAAATGAAAAAAATGAAAAAAATGAAAAAATGTTAAAGATAAAAATAAAAAAATAAAAAATAAAGAAATACAAAATAAAAAATACAAAATACAAAATACAAAATAAAAAAAAAAAATAAGAAATAAAAGATAAAGAATAGAATAATGAAACAGAAAATAAAACATAAAAAAGAAGAAAAAAATAGAAAAAAAATAGAAAAAAAAAAAAAAAACAAATGAAAAAATAAATAATAAAATGAAAACAAATGAAAAATGATGAAGATAAAAAATAAAAATTAAAAAATAAAGAAATAAAAATTAAAAACTAAAAAAATAGAAAATAAAAAATAAGAAATAAAAAGTTAAAAAAAAAAAGGAGAAAATAATGAACCATAGAAAATAAAACATAAAAAAGAAGAAAGAAAAAGAAGAAAAAATAGAAAAAAATAAAAATAAAACTAGACTGTCCTGGAGACACTACCGTGATATCAAAGGATACGAGAAAGTGACACTGAATCGGATAATATTTACAATGTCGTCAATAATTGCAAAAATGTCGTTTAAAATATCAGATTGTAATTATAATGAACAGAACGTTTTGGGCAAATAACAATAATTTTGTTAATCATTGCGATAATGGTTAAAAGAGGAAGGAAGGGGGGGTCATAATTGACAAGATGTCTGACATCGTTAAAAGATAGTCTTTCTTCATAATTACACCAATCATACTAACTAACCGTTTTTTATTTTTTTATGTTTTACTATTATTATTATTCCAACTAAAGTATCACGTAATGTAACGGTTATCATAAATGAATCAGAAAAGGAAAATTAAGTAATAGAAATTAATCATTTAAATTAATAAATAATCAATTAGAAATAAATTAGAAATATAATTAATTAATTAATTACTAAATAGATAAATACAATATTAATATTAGTAATAAAATAAACCAATAAATAAAATAGATGAATAAATAACTAAATAAATAAGTAAAATTGTCGGAGTGGCCTATTGTCGGTATGATCTGGGCAGTGAGGGTGTCTATCACCTTTTAACAAGCTGTAGACAATGAAGATTGCTTTTTGAGTCTGATGTGGAGTGTCGAACCTACCAACAGCTCCACTCTTTTGCACACAAATCCAAGTTGCTCTACTCAATGACGCTAACTAAAACTTTGTATTATTATTTTATTTTCTTCTTATTCTTTTTCTTCTTCTTCTTCTTCTTCTTCTTCTTCTTCTTCTTCTTATTATTATTATTATTATTATTATTATTATTATTATTATTATTATTATTATTATTATTCTGACTAACGTATCACGTAATGTAACGGTTATCATCTAAATATGATTATTAAATAAATATATGATAAATAGATAATAAATGAATAGAATAAACAAATAAAATAAATGAGCAAATAAATAGATACCGAAGTAAAGAAGGTGTAGTGGCCTATTGTCGGTATGAACCGGATATCGAGGGAGTCTGTCCCCTTTTCACTAGCTCTAGACCATGAAGATTGTTCTATGCGTCTGATGCCCTCTTTAGCGTACAAATCCATGTTGTTCTACTCAATGATAATAACTAAAACTTTTTTTAATTTTTTATTTTATTCTTCTTATTATTATTCTGACTACGTGATACACGTAATGTAACGGTTATCATTGCCGAAATAAATCAGAAATAGACAATTAAGAAACAGAAATAAATTATTGACCAAAGATATCCGTTAAAAGACTGTTTACAAAAACGAACGCTGAATTCAACCGCTGAAATTTTTTCAAAATGTTAAATTTCATACTGTCGGATTAATTTCTATGTATTTTTCATATTTGTCAAATGAAAAAACAATATATCTGGAATTTTACACCTTGAAGACTTTCATCTAAAACTCTACGGACTTTTCAACACCACAAGTAATTTTGGAACTCTAACATCTTTCTTCAAATTACACTGTGGACTTATATTTTTAACAGCTGAAATATATCCTATACTATTTTGATACCCACTTTACATTCTTTTTTTATATAATTTTTACAACAAACTCTTTTGAGTTTTACTATAAACTATAATGCTTCTGATTTTTAAAAATTAAAAATAAAATTTATTTTATTTTTAAAACAGAACATGCATTTTTCAAAATTTCAGCGGTTGAATTCAGCGTTCGTTTTTGTAAACAGTCTTTTAACGGATATCTTTCTTCCCGTCTATGTCGCTCTTTGATGAAGACCAACTTATCGATTTGGTCGAAACAGATCTGTCAGCAATTACATAACAAACATCATATGTTTTTTCAAAATGTTAAATTTCATATATATATCTATACTTTGGTGCGGTACCAAGTTTCTTGGTACAAGGTGATTCTAGGTGGGTCCTGATTCTCTACCAGTAGTTTGTTGTAGAGTTCAGGTTCCGTATGAGAGCTCAATGTTTAATTATTGTAAACAGAGCAAAGTTATTTGGGAATAAAAGGCCTTAAATACCACGATACCCATGGTATTTAAGGCCTTTTCCCAAAATATATATATATTATATATATATATATATATATATATATATATATATATATATATATATATATATATATTCAGTTTCTCATTATTTTCTTGTTTCTTTATCTTTTATATTTTTCTCTTTTTTTCTTTACTTTATTCATATAATTTCTTGTGCTTGCTTTTTATCTTCTTTTTAAGGTAAACGTGATTTTTATTGGCTCTCTTCCTCTTCTTCATCCTCTTAATCATCATCATCATCATAATGATTTGGTAAGAAAAAAGATTTCAGTTGATAATGGACTCAGAAAGAAAGAAAAAAATGGAAGATTTTCAATGATCAAATTGGCTATGAAATAATATCTGATAGCATTTTTAATCGCATTAACTTATTCGACGCCTTGTCTCATCAAAATTACACTAAGACTATTTCGACTCTCAGAATAAGAATGGAAAGTCTAATATTAATAGAATAAGACATGGATGCATCTGGTCGAATATTAATCTGTCATCACCTCAGATAAATAATGGACTGTTCTGTTTGGATTGTGGCGGGAAAGGGGAGAAAAAGAACACACAGAGAGTGAAACTAAATTAATATTATGAGGAAGAAAGAAAAATAAAGAAAGAAAGGTAGAGAGATGAATGGAATTAAGTGGAAGAGAAAGAAAGGAAAAATAATAACGCTACATGTCGGGGGGGGGGGAGAAACATATACAAAAGAAAGAAAGAAAGAAGAAAGAAAGAAAGAAAGAAAGAAAAAAATAAATAAATAAAGAAAGAAAGAAAGATAGAAAGAGGAATTGAATTAAATGGAAGAGAAAGGAAGGAAAAATAACATGCTACATGTCGGAGGAAAAAGAAACATATACAAAAGAAAGGAAAAAAAGAAAGACAGACAAAGAGGAAGAAAGAAAGAAAGAAAGAAAGAAAGAAAGACCGAAAGAAATAAAGAAAGAAAGAAATAGAAATAGAAAGAAGAAATGAAGGTTGAAATTATAAAGAGACAAAGAATCACCGAAAGAAAGAGGAATGAAAAAATGGTAAAGAAGGAAGAAAGAACGATGGAAAAAGAAATATAGGAAAGAAAGAAATGAAAAATGCAGAAAGAAAGCTACATATCATAGTAAAAAAAACAAATATGATACGAAAGAAGGAATGAATGAAAAAACAGAAAGAAAGAAAAAAGAAAGAAAGACAAAAGAAAGAAAGACAAAAGAAAGAAAGGTGGGGGGAAAGTACACGCTAAGTCTCAGAGAAAACTATAAGAGAAAAGAAAAAAGAATTGGAGTGGAAGGAATTAAAGAAAGAGGAATAAATAAATAAATAAATAAAGAAAGAAAGAAAGAAAGAAAGAAAGAAAGAAAGAAAAATCGAAGAAAGAAAGTAAGATGGAAGGAACAAAAATACTAACTCATCATCAGCAAGGTGCGCTGACAGCACGGATATATCATACTTGCCATTGCTCTTGGAAGGTCCCCTGCATAGCATCAAGTTTCTGGAGAGAGCCTATCGATGTAGGTATTTGCTGGCCGACCCACACTGGTGTGTCCATGTTTAGGTGCCCATAGGATAACATCACTTATGAACTGGTCCTTTTTTCTCCAGCATTATCCAAAAATGTCTTGTTCATCTTGTCCGAATGGTTCGTGTGATAGGAGGCAAGTGACCATACAACAGCTTTATTGTGGGGTGCTTCTTCCAGGGTTTCTTCAAGACAGCACATCGCCTTTTTGTACAGATGTAATAGATTTTTCTCTAATCGTTTCGATATAGTCAAAGTGGTACAGTCGTAGTATAGCACTGAAGAAAGTCGTCGGGGTGGCCTAAAGTCGGTATTAGCCAATCAGCGAGGGAGTATATCTCCTTTTCACAAGAGCGATAACAAGGAGATGTTTTGGCGTATGAGACAGAGCGCCACACCAACCATCAGCTCCTTACTTTACCGCACAGATCTTTACCGTACGTATATTGAGTTGGCGAGGACCGGTATCGAAAGAGGAACCTTGTGATTCCTAGTCCCACACTCTAACGACTGAGCTGAAAGAATCTAGTATTTGTGGGGGTTATTGTGATAGTTTAAGTTGGAAATTAATCGGTGAAACAATTCACATATCTTGGTAGTAATATCTCTTCAACAGAAAACGACGTTAATGCACGCATAGGAAAGGTATGGGCTGCTTTAAACAAATGATCAGTGATATGGAAATCAGACCTCGCTGACAGATTAAAGCGAAAATTCTTCCCATCCGTAGTAGTTTCAGTATTACTGTACGGCTGCACTACCTGGACTCTAACAAAGCGCCTATAGAATAAGCTAGACGGGACTTGCACGAAAATGCTGCGTACGATATTAAACAGGACGTGGAAACAACACCCCACGAGAACACAACTGTATGGCCACCTGCCCCATATCATACAAAGAAATTCTTCCCATTTAATACGACGCCAAAAAAGGAGGCGAAAGACGATAGAAACTTAAGGTCCCTATCGACATGTCCCGGAGGGAATAAGAAGTATTCCTCAAACAACATCCGGGCTCTAACAGGTCCAAGACTCTGCTGTTGGTGATCACCTGTACAGTATAAATAGCTGCAAAATAAACTACAGTGATCAGCAATTTTCCATTCTACACAAGACCAGAACTAATCACCATCTGCATGTCCCCGGGGCAGTTGCAATTTTTTTTACTGCCCGACCTTGTGTAGACAACGACATTTAAGACACTCCTTGGTAATTTTTTGCTGGGGATGTGGTTGCTGAGGTTGGAGTAACGTGAAGTTAATTTTTTTCCTCTCCTTTATATTGCTCCATTTACATAACACTATCCCCTCTTTTACCCAATATATACATTTTAACTTTTAAAGGATCCACCGGTTGAAAGTTGATCCGCTTTTGAAAGAGCGCCTATCGAAAGGGCCCTTAAGTTTTCTATCGTCTTTCGCCTCCCTTTTTTTTTAATTCGTTTGATTACTAATCATTAATAAAGCATGTTACTTTTCAAAATTATATATAAATTTAGCTGTACCAAAAACTTGTCTTTATATATATATATATATATATATATATATATATAATATATAGCGTTTTAGGGATGCTATCAAAACAACATCATAACTCTCAGCATAAACGTTCATGAGTGGGAGAGAATAGCTACGAATCGTGCAGTATGGAGAAAAATTGTCTATGATAGCTGCAAGGAGTTTGAGGTAAAACGGCTCGAACACTCCATCCTGGAGCGGTCTCTACGCAAATGGCACATGACGAACGTCATGGACACATTTCCTACATTAAAGCCGGACTATATATGTGACACGTGTGGCAGGGCCTGCCTGTCAAAGGCTGGGTTTCTCAGTCACGTACGGTCGCATACGAGAGGAAACCGGGGAAGAGGTTCATATGCATGACAGTAAATAAAAACAAAACTGAACACCTGGGCCCAGCGTGCTCACAGCCGAACTTATAGAAATGGCATTATTCTGTGAAGAAGTGGCAATCACCATATATTTAATGAATGAATGACCCGCTATATGACAATTTCATTATAACCAGTTGTTTGTTTTATTCATTCATTCTTGGTAGATATTCACATCTTTTTTCAATATATTTTTAACAAGTTTAATCTATTTAACCCTAGAAATAGACCCTAACAAGTACTACCACTCCGGGTCAGAGTGGACCTGGCGATGAGCGGGTACTCCACACTCTCCAGAACCCTAGAATTGAAACCTCGCCGCTAGATGCAGTTTGGTGTTATACCCAGAACACAAAGAGTCTCTACAACTACAACTTTATTTTACCCATGGATGGGACCCTAACACGTACTACCACTCCGTGTCAGAGTAGGCCTGGAAATAATGGTGGTAATAGGATGCTCCAGACCCCACAAGAGACCCAGAATTGGAACCTCCTCACTAGATACAATTTAGGGTCATACCTAGGACACTAATGCCTTAACAACTATAGCTATATTTGAGCTATAGATGGCGCCCTAACAGGTACTGCCACTTCGAATCAGAGTGGAACTGGGAGTAATGGTGATGAACGGGTACTCCACACTCCCCAGATCTCAATAATTGGAATCTCACATAGATGCAGTTTAAAGCCATAACTAGTGTGAGGCTATAGTTGGTTGGTTCGTTAGCTGTTTGTTTTACGGCATATCAACCTTTTTGGGGTCATTCAATACCGAGTCAAGTCACTTTGAACAACAAAGGACTCAGATTGCTTACAGTGCCTGCTGTTGCTTAAGTGGCCCCTCAATTGAACAGACTCATCGTTGCTTAACTTCGACGACGTAGTGGAAACGGTTATGGTAGTTTCGATAGAGTAACAGTCGAAGTTGAGTGTTGCAGGTCATAGAGTGTTCAGCAAATAGGATTCCATCCTTAAGCATCACGGTTCACCACCCACGGACAACGGGGGTCTTCTTTTGGGGGACGTATTCTAAATCCCCAGGGTTGTGTAGTAGTAGTGATAGTCGTAGTAGAGGTTTAAGGACTTCCTCAAGGACACTCTGAAGAACACTGCTGTTGCTGTGGAGGACTGGAAGAAGCTAGCTTGTAATAGACCTGGCTGGAGAGCCACCATCTACCTGTTTGTGGAAGAATTTGAGTCCAACCGAATTAAACACCAAAATTGGATCGGGCTATTAGAAAGGGTAATTTTCAGCCCAGCAACATTCAAAGTTGAGAAGTTCCAACATGTAGTTTATGCGGTAGAATATGTCTCTCCAGGGCTGGGCTGTTCTGGTGAGTTATCTGAGAAAACACAAGGACAGAATGTCAAATACTACTGGCTGGAGAGCCAATATCTATCTGTCTGTGGAAGAATTTGAGTCCAACCGAAGTAAACACCAAAAATTGAAGCGGGCTATTAGAAAAGGTAATTTTCAGCCCAGTCACATTCAAAGTGGAGAAGTTCCAGCATATAGTTTATGTGGAAGAGTATGTCTCTCCAGGACTGGGATGTCGTGGTGAGTCATCTGAGAAAACACAAGGATGGAGTGTCAAATGCTACAGGCACCTAACTATAATGATAAAAATAATTTAAAAAAAAAACAGGAAATGGTCTTACTCGAACACGAGTTGACAGCCATTTTTATTATTATCTCCATTTGAGTTTTCACATCAGTGTTAGCTGATGGTCCTTCACTGGAGTCTGAGTGACAGCAATCTCCTCAGTTCTCCAGGACTTATCTGAGAATTCTGGCAGATTGCAGCAGTGCAGTGTTCTGAATGGTTTCAACCCTTCCTCTGATTTCCAAATTTTCCAAACACTTTTCCAATCCTTTTGGAACCGTTCCAAGTGCACCAACTACAATTGGTATAACTTTCACTTTCATATTCCATAACTTTTTCAGTTCTCTGGCAAGTCCAGGTATTTGTCCATTTTTTCATTTTCCTTTAGCTTTACCATGTGATCTGCTGAAACTGCAAAATCCACCAGTTGACAAGTTCTTTCTTTTTTGTTTATCAACACTAGGTCTGGTCTTCTTGCTGGGATAAGTGATCCGTTTTTATTTCAAAGTCCCAGAGAATTTTATGCGTTTCGTTCTCGAGAACAGATTCTGGTTTATGCATATACCATTTTGTTGTGTGGTCAAAATTTAATTTTTTGCATAATTCCCAGTGGATCACCTTCCCAACCCAGTCGTGTCTAGTTTTGTATTCTCGTTGTGCTAGTTTGCTACATTCGCAGAGTATATGGTTTACAGTTTCATCTCTATTCCGGCAAAGTCTACATTTACTATTTTGTTGGGTCTTATCAATTTTCACTTTGATGTAGTTTGTCCTTATGGCATTATTTTGTGCAGCAATTATTAATGATTCTGTTTCTCTTTTGAGGTTTCCCTTTCTTAACCATGTCCAAGTCTTTTCATGTGCAACCTCTTCTATTTGTCGTTTGAAGCGTCCATATAATTGTTTTTCTTCCCATTTTTGTTTTCTAGTCTTTGTCGTTTTTCTGTTTGTCCATCTGCCGTTTCTACTATTGTTGGCCGCCATAAGTAGTTTGTCTTTGCTCTTTCTTGTGTAGTCTTCAAGTTGTTGGATTGTAG
>CM042182.1:31508477-31510977 GCA_023376005.1 Doryteuthis pealeii | reverse complement strand
ACAAAAGGAAAAGAAGTAGGTTTCTGTATATTTTTGTCTTAGAGCGCCGCTAACGTGCACCAAATTGCACGTGTATACGAGCCTGGGTGATGCAGTGTGCAGTCTATTGCAGACGCAAAGCAGCGTGCACATTTTTCTCGGTTCACTCATTTTCTCTATTTGTTAATCTATATGAATAACTGGGGAGAGTTTGTTTGTTTGTCTGTTCTCATCAAACGGGCAAAATTTTGGATGCTGAGAGACCACATCTCTAATTATTTTCCTCTAAGGTGTAGTCTCTCAGTAGTAGAAAGTCCATTTGTATTACTTGAAATAATTGGTAGAACAAGAGTGTCATAATATTATCTGCATTATTCGGACTATTGTCCTTGTTATCTGTACAACGTTTCGGCCGATGTGCCCTCCGGCCTTCTTCAGGTATTTCTCTTCGGACTCGGAAGCCTTCTTTTCGAACTCGGAAAACGTCTTGTCATAATCGGGAACCTTCTTGTCATAATAAGGAGTCAGACACTCTGTCTGCCCTACTATTTACACGTAGTTGAGCTGAGAACAGATGGATTCACGCTTTTCGCAAATCAAGTGAAACGCAAACAGCCCTGTCCGGGATTTATATCTATCATTATAATCCAACTAAGACAAACATCGAATTGACCGAACTTGGTTACTTGGTCAGCGGAAATGGGTCCTGGTTTTGATTGATCATCCTTATGGCAATTCTAACAGGATAAAGAAGCCAAACCTCCAAAAAAGAAAGACCTGGTCTTTTCGTCTCAAGAGAGACTGAGCTAACCCGGCCCTTCGAGAAGTATAGAAGGGGGATATATGGGGGGAAATAGATATTCGAATAAAGAAGTCCCTGCTGAGGGGGGATCAAAAACAAGTGAGTTCACCGTCTTCTCACAAGCCAGACTTTCTTTTGGTCAACACATTCTTCGTCTTCGTCTAGCAGCTGGAAAATCCGTCGTCGTAGTCGAAATAATCTTTAACAGTTCAAAATCGCATTCCTATTTAGTTTTGTTTCTGTTGGACTAAAATCCATTTCTTAACTGGGTCGTTCGCAAAGCGCTTCGTCGTCGACTGCTGCTGCTTAGTATTTACCGCGTACCCCACTTGTACGGGTCAGGCACAAAGTCCCTATTAACGTGGGACCACCCACAAGCCGAAGCTCATGGAGTGGCAGGTGAACAATTGCGTCGATCCCGTCGGCATTCCCCCTCAAGGGGGGCGCCTCAGGCACTGGGCAATAAACCCAGCCCTGCCCCTTTAAATCGAGGGGGCAGGTGTTGCCTGGGGGTGGCCCCCTGGGATCGACGCTATTATTATAACAGAACCGGTCCAGCGGCCGAAGCTCACTGGACCCCCGGTCGAAACCGGGCGCGGGCTGCCCAGCGCTCGGCTCGTTATTCATGGACATATTTAACCAAACATCCGGGCACATCAGTCGAACCTCGCGTCCGTCCAGTGCCCAAATCGGATTTGTTTTTGCATGCAGAAGGATGCGAGTTCGATCCCGGCAGGCAAGACAATGTCTTGCTCTTTTTCCTTTCTCGTTCTCCGTCACAGGAAGTAAAAAGAGAAGAAAATAACCCTTTTTTTCTAAAGAAGGGTTGAGAAACATGCAGTGTTGAGACCACCTACAGTTTTCTGAATTGTCTTAAATGTTAAAACTCTTATTTTGTAAGTGTATATAAGACATTCCAAATTTTATTGCTTTGGTGATGTTTTGAGGATCTCTTGTTTCCTTTTGTAATTTGGGGAGAGTTGAGTAGATTGTGCAAAAGACATTCACGCCTTAAAGGGTTGACATTTTTTATTACATTTTTAGAGTAAATAAGGTCCCTCCTCTCCCTTCTTCTTCGTCTTCGTCTTCTCTTCTTCTTCTTCTTCTTCTTCTTCTTCTTCTCTTCTTCTTCTTCTTCTTCTTCTTTTTTTTATTATTATTATTATTATTATTATTATTATTATTATTATTATTATTATTATTATTATCCTGAAGTTTCTTCTTCTTCTTCTTCCTCTTCTTCTTTATTCAATTATTCATTCAGAAATTATTTCTTCTCTTCTTCTCTTCTTCTTCTTCTTCTTCTTCTTCTTCTTCTTCTTCTTCTTCTTCTTTTTTTATTATTATTATTATTATTATTATTATTATCCTGAAGTTTCTTCTTCTTCTTCTTCTTCTTCTTCTTCTTCTTCTTCTTCTTCTTCTTCTTTTATTCAATTATTCATTCAGAAATTATTTCTTCTTCTTCTTCTTCTTCTTCTTCTTCTTCTTCTTCTTCTTCTTCTTGTATTTATCCTGAAATTTCTTCTTCTTCCTCTTCTTCTTCGTCTTCTTTTTATTCAATTATTCATTCAGAAATTATTTTCTTCTTCTTCTTCTTCTTCTTCTTCTTCTTCTTCTTCTTCTTCTTCTTCTTCTTCTTCTTCTTGTATTTATCCTGAAATTTCTTCTTCTTCCTCTTCTTCTTCGTCTTCTTCTTTTATTCAATTATTCATTCAG
>CM042182.1:31490977-31498477 GCA_023376005.1 Doryteuthis pealeii | reverse complement strand
ATATTACAGTTATTTCTTCATGTTAATGGATTTCTTTTAAGATTTATCCCCGAGATTTTTGCTCATATTCATTAATATAAAACCAAACAATTAGAAATCAATAATACTAAGCATATATTTATTAAAAATCAAATTTTTAAGATCAATATGCAAATTAGCCTTCCCATTCACACTGTAATCCGCTATTTTGTTGTATATATAAATACAATTGCATGTTATTAGTATGTAGATACGGTCAACAGTCTTAATGATGTAAAACAATTTTATCTATAATTGAGGTTTAGATAATAAAATCATGGAGAATGTGATGTAAATAACAAAGGGAATTATGACTTGAATAGTAATATAGTTTCGGTTACAGACATACAAACCCACAATCTCCATTATAATAAGATACATGTTAAAATATAGAATAAACGATAGAAGCCGAGATCGCCAAACTTTTCACGGTGGGCCAAATGATTGAAAAAATAACGAGCGCCGGCCACATTATTTAACCAACATATTTATTTTCAAAACAGTGTGGCGTATATATCTACATGATAAAAGATAAAATAAACGCTAAAAGCAGGGATCACCAAACGTTTTTCACGGTGGGACAGATAATATGAAAAATAACGAGAGCGGGCCACATTATTATTGAGTTCAATACTTGCTAACCAGAACGAAAGTAAGAGGAATTACGGTCTTTAGGGAGATCTTATTCTCCCAGTGTTAGACAATTATTCGGACGAAAGAAGACAAACAACACAATGGAAATTAAACACATATATTGACAAAGGGTACGAAAAATATTGTTGCAAATTTTTGGCATTTGCTACAGGACTTATCTGAGATGTGAAATTACAGTTCGTAGGTGAAGTGGCACTAGCAACGGTATTCTGATCGCCGTAGTTGAGTGCAGTTGAGACATCTCTCCTGGTGAAAGTAAAGTGTAGGGAGTGCTTTTTAGAAGCTAGTCGCCTGGGTAACTGCCATTTTTATGGGCAAGGTGTGGGAGATCCTGTTAAGGTGACTTCTCGGTCGAGTGTCTTCAGATAAGTGCCGGGGCTTGATTCACCCGCCAACCTCGTGTTGACGATTCGCCCCCTAGCGACAGGGGAAGGTAATTTAACTATCGGATTTCCAACAAAAGCTCTGAAGAAAAGATGTAAAACAAAATTTATCTTTCCATGTTATATTTATGGATGATGCACAAAAACAAATTTAACCAATATTTATTTTCAAAACAGTGTAGCTTAAATATATACATGTTAAAAAATGAAATAAACGCTAAAAGCAGAGATCACTAAACTTATTACAGTGGGCCAGATAATTGAAAAAATAACGAGCGCGGGCCACATTATTATTGTGCTCAATACTTGCTAACCAAAACGAAAGCTCTGAGAAAAGATGTAAAACAAAATTTATCTTTCTCTGTTATATTCATGGATGAGTGGCGTAAGATGCACAAAAACAAATTTAACCAACATTTATTTTCAAAACAGTGTAGCGTAAATATATACATGTTAAAAGATAAAATAAACGCAGAGATCGCCAAACTTTTAAAATAATTGAAACAATAACGAGTGCAGGCCACATTATTATTGTGCTCAATACTTGCTAACCAAAACGAAAGCTCTGAGAAAAAGATGTAAAACAAAATTTATCTTTCTCTGTTATATTCATGGATGAGTGGCGTAAGATGCACAAAAACAAATTTAACCAACATTTATTTTCAAAACAGTGTAGCGTAAATATATACATCTTAAAATAAATAAGCCCTAAAAGCCGAGATCGCCAGACTTTTTATGGTGGGCCAAATAATTGAAAAAATAACGAGCGCGGGCCACATTATTTAACCAACGTATTTATTTTCAAAACAGTGTGGCTTAAATACTCTAAAGCTCTGAGAAAAAGATGTAAAACAAAATTCATCTTTCTATGTTATATTCATGGAAGAGTGGTGTAAGATGCATGAAAACAAATTTAACCAAAATATTAATTTTCAAAACATTATCAAAGAACGCAACATTAGCAGAAAGGTTTAGTGAGATTTGTGAAACTGAACCTGTGGTGCCCCCTTGAGGGTAAATGCTGACATAATCGACGCATTTTTGCACCTGCCATCCCATGAGATTCGACTCGTGGTTGGTCCCACATTAAAAGACCTTGTGTCATACCCGCATGCATGGGATGTGAGGTAAATGTTTTCTGAGTTAGAGGGAACACACACACACACACATCTATTAATAATGGAGATTGTCTTTATTTCTGTCTGTACCAAAAACTACGTCATAGCTCTACGTCACAGCTTACGTCACAATATTCTTATATGCTATATACACCCAAAATTTGAGTAAGCAATTTTAAAAATCAACCCTCTCAGGCAATGACTTTCAAAAATTAATTTTTACGACGCCCGGAGAGTGTTTTCTGTTGCTAGTATATATATATATATATATATATATATATATATATATATATATCGTTTAAAAACACGCGGTCAACCAACCCTGGAAATTCAAATGATATCAATTTTTGTACATCTAAAACGATATAATTTTTTTAGAAACACGCTGTATATACACTGTTACCGCCCTGTCGGTGGGGCGTTAGAATGCACTAACTGCACCTCTGCAGAGGGGTAAGACTCCCCCAAATGGGGCCACCTATTGGTCGTAGGTGGCGACCCGTGATGCTTAAGGATGGAGTCTTGGTGGATGAGCAGTCCATGAGCTGCAACTCTTAGACCCTTGCTTAGGCTAGATGGGCGGTTGGAGAGGACCCCTTGGATCAATCGGCTGGTCACGTCAAGCCCTAGCACCTATATCATTACCCCAACCCTATTGCCCTTATGGCAAGCCCCAACCATTTTTATCATATGGGTACTAGAAGGCAGTGGCTGAGGGTCTACATGTTCTGGGAATGACGTTAAACTCTATCTGATGGTTTTGGAGTTTGAGGATTGCGGAGCACCCTTTCATCACCATTGCTCCCTGGTCCACTCTGACCCGGAGTGGTAGTACCTGTTAAGGTCCCATCTATGGGTTAAATAGAAAAATGTATTTATAAACAAAATTGAATATCCATTAAGAATGAATTTATTTCAAAACTTTATCGGCATTAAATGGCACACTGGGGTGATATGCCGTAAAACAAAACAAACAAACAAAATAAACTGTTAGAACATCTTTTTTCCTTCATACAGGTAAAAACATAACGCTATCTGTAACACTTCTTCTTCTTCTTCTTCTTCTTCTTCTTCTTATTATTATTATTATTATATTATTATTATTATTATTATTATTGTTGTTGTTGTTGTGTTATTGTTGTTATTATTGCTGTTTTTGTTGTTTTTCACACCTGCCGTAGCTGGTGGTTCATTGGAGGCTGAGTGACAGTAAGACCCCCAGATCCCCCGGACTCTTCTGAGTATTCTAGCCGATCCCAACAGTGCCGTAGTTTGGATGGTCTCGATTCTTCCTCTGATTTCCAATTCATCCACATTCTTTTCCAGTGCTTTGGGGATTGTTCCAAGGGCACCAATTACAATTGATACGACCTTCACCTTCATGTTCCACAGCATTCTCAGTTCTCTGGCACGGTCCGAGTATTTGTCTATCTTTTCGCTTTCTTTCATTTTCACTTTGTGATCGGCTGGTACAGATTATATTATTATTATTATTATTATTATTATTATTATTATTATTATTATTCACTCCTTTTGAGTTTTCACATCAGCGTTAGCTGATGGTCTTTCACTGGAGTCTGAATGACAGCCAGTCTCCTCAGGTCTCCAGGACTCTTCTAAGTATTCTGGCAGATTGCAGCAGTGCAGTGTTCTGAATGGTATCAATCTTTCCTCTGATGTCTAGATTTTCCAATCCCTTTGGGACCGTTCCAAGTGCACCAACTACAATTGGTATCATTTTGACTTTCATATACCATATCTTTTTAAGTTCTCTGGCAAGGTCCAGGTTTTGTCCATTTTTTCATTTTCCTTCAGCTTCGCCCTGTGATCTGCTAGAACTACAAAATCCATCAGTTGACAAAAGAATTTTATGTGTTTCGTTCTCAAGAACAGATTCTGGTTTATGCATATACCATCGTGTTGTATGGTCAAAATTTAATTTTTTGCATAATTCCCAGTGGATCACCTTCCCACTTCTTCTTCTTCTTCTTCTTCTTCTTCTTCTTCTTCTTATTATTATTATTATTATTATTATTATTATTATTATTATTATTTACTTCTTTTGAGTTTTCACTTCAGCATTAGCTGATGGCCTTTCACTGGAGTCTGATTGACAGCAAGTCTCATCAGGTCTCCAGGAATCTTCTGAGTATTCTGGCAGATTGCAGCAGTGCAGTGTTCTGAATGGTTTCAATCCTTCCTCTGATATCCAAACTTTCCAAACCCTTTTCTAATCCTTTTGGGACTGTTCCAAGTGCACCAACTACAATTGGTATCACTTTCACTTTCATATTCCATAACTTTTTCAGTTCTCTGGCAAGGTCCAGATATTTGTCCATTTTTTCATTTTCCTTTAGCTTCACCCTGTGATCTGCTGGCACTGCAAAATCCTTATTATTATTTTTTTTCTTCTTCTTCTTCTTCTTCTTCTTCTTCTTTCTTCTTCTTCTTATTATTATTATTATTATTATTATTGCCCATTCTTTTACGATGTTCAGTATCATTATGATTGTTGTTGTGGTGTTGTCACTGGTTGAATGGAAGCATAAAAACGCCGTGTAATATTTAGATTGACAGATGCTCGTATTGGAATCGAAATGTAAAGAAAATAACAGCGAATGAAGGTAAAATAAAATATGGAGAGAAACGATGATGATGATGATGATGAGGAGGAGGAGGAGGGAGAAGGAGGAAGAGGAGAAAGAGGAGGGTGATGATGCTGATGATATAAAATCAGTAATGATACATTCAATAACCAGCGACGTAATATTATTCTTATTATGCGAGTTTTTCACGTTGGTCTTTTACTGAAGGCTGGTTGACAGCAAGTCCCCTCAAGTCTACAGGACTCTACTGAGTATTCTAGCCGATCTCAATAATGCTGTAGTTTTGGATGGTCTCGATTCTTCCTCTGATTTTCCAATTCACCCAAATTCTTTCCAGAGCTTTGGAAACCGTTCGAATGGCACCAATTCTAGCTTTATTCTTATTAAAACCAATTTGCCTGTTTAGTTTGGACAGTCCCTCCAAATTCTTCCTTCTTAATTGTAATTTAACGTCCCAGATTTTATTTTTCCCCCAAACCACCTTTTGGGAAAACCGTTTTTCTTTTTAAATTCTTTTTCCCCTTTCCCAAAACCGANAAAGAAAAGAAGATGCATCACGGTCGCCACCACGGCTAACAAAGTGCCTCCATTGGGGGGAGTTTTAAACCCATCTCTGCAGAAGATGCAGTCGGTGGATTCTAAACGCACGCAGCCGATCAGGGCGGTTAACATAGCTTAACTCAGCTACCCGGATCGATGTTTAACCGATTGAAATTAATGTAAGTCAGGGTTTCTCACCCTCTCTCATGCAGTCTCTCTCTCTCTCTCGGTCCTCTCTCTCTCGTCTCTCTCGACTACTCTGCGTCGTCGTCCCCTCCTGTAACTTAACGCACTTTGAGCGTCAACTCTCTCGCCTACTTTTGATCTGTCTCCTCCCTCCCCTTTCCACCAAAGATTTCCTTCTCGACAATCAAATTACTCACTACTCGCTATCCATCCACCTTCATGTCACTCTCTCGGCGGGTCCACTTTCTTAGTCCCAGCGTGCATGATTTTATCAATTTAAACTTCACCAACGACAAATCAATGAAGCAGAGCGGTCAGAAAACAATTTATATAATTGCTTAATGAGTTAGAGCACCAGGAATTGTTTTCGCTCCCACAACAGCCGTAACCCTTTAGAAAAACCAAATATCTATTTTTATTTATGAGCATTCCTGAAAAGATATGAGATATTTCTATATAAAATTTGACGATAATCGATAAAACATTATTAACGGAATGGCAGTAATAAATGATTGTATTCTTTAACTTTGCAACTTCAGTGTATGTGGATATGCAATATACAGTTCAATCAGTAAATAGCAGTAATGAATAAAAATTTTCAAACATATATTATAATCTGAAATTTATCTACACATCACAGCACACAGCAGTCGCAATCGGCACGAACACTACACCACATATATACCTATAAACCCTACCCTATACCTCATATAACCTCTCCATATATATACTATGTCGTGTGGTGTGTCGTGGAGTGTACTAGCTGGACGGGAAAATACTATCGGATCAATACCCCTTAGGTTATTAGCCCGCTAGTCTACGGAATTTTCTCACGACTCTACACCACTAGCCACGGCCTCATAATAAATAGATAGGGCAGACAGACTGGGCCCTTCTTCTTGGTAGGTAACAATCTAGGGGAAGGATAACTCTGGAATTCACAAACATTCCCTCCAGTAATGGTTAATAGTAGGGCAGACTGGTCCTTAGTCATTGTGGTAGGTGAAACCAGTCTAGGAGAAGGGGATAACTTCCGAATTCAAAATTCCTAGGTCAGATCGTTGTATTGGGTTCCGATGGCAATTCCTTTGACGCAAACAATTATTTCCCTAACTCGAGTGGTGCCTAACAAGAAGTGTGGATAATGGTCCCACAACAAGCCTTCACCACTATAAAAAATCCCTCTTTGTTGTTCACATTAATGACACTCAATTGCGTCGATAAATCAATAGAGGAGAGTCCACTTTATAATATATATATAATATATAGTATAATATATATATATAGATATAAGTTTCTCCTATATGGAGGCCTTACATCACTAGAGACGTGTGATTAAAACAGATAAAATTCCCTCGCATTAGTGTGGTTAAGTCTGTCCGACAGCTGCTGATCGATTCGGAGTTCTATGCCCCGAACTGTAGGTACGTCACAAAATGGATTAGATCTCCACACTGAAGGAGGACTTATATAAGTCGAAATATCGTGTCTGTGGATGACTATATATACTATATATATAATATAAAATAGTATATATATATATATATATATAGCGTCTAGTGTTATTAATAATTATTTGCTTGAAGCATTGCTGTTTAATTGGTTTGATGTTGAATTTTAAGGCTACCACAAGGCAACTGTAAAGAAAAGCTTAATATAGATATATAGTCATCCACAAGACAGTGTTTCCGACTTATCAAGTCTCTTCAGTGTGGAAAGAACATTTTTAAGGTACCTACAAGCCGGATTGAAATCCGATCGTTGGGTGTCAGATCCGCCACCTTAAGACCATCAGGCTCTCATCATATACAGAATACGGTTAGATTTAACTGTTTTAATACACACTCGGTTTGTGGGTGTAAAGCCGTCATAGAGTGCTCCATCCTTATATATAGGAGAGCGTCGCATACAGCTAACAGTAGTACAAATAATTAACACAACACACACCACACACAGAGTGCACACAACACAACACACACACACAATAGTTAATAT
>CM042182.1:31450977-31485977 GCA_023376005.1 Doryteuthis pealeii | reverse complement strand
TGCTTTACTAACTGAGCCAATCCAACCACCCCTTTAATGTAGATTTTATTAAAATGTTTTTTTGCCAGCTTTTCTCATTGAAAGTGAATCGCACAAAGCAGACCGTTTCATTGCATTTTTGTTTTTTAAATCGTTTTTCTTTTCTAAAAATATTTTCCCCTTTATCGTTTGCCGTAATAACCAATGGCAGTGGTTTTGATTCATCAAAAATGGTTTCCACGGTTGGTTGACCGCGGGTTTTTAAACGAAAACAACAACTCTGCGATTTAACTTTGGCCGATTAAAATCACCAACTTGAAATGAAAAAATACGAAGAAAAAGGTCTGTCTATCAGGATCGACTAAAAGAAAACGTTCACTCAAAAGACAACTTTATAACAATGTGGCTTATATATATATATATATATTATATATATATATATATATATTATATATATTATATAACAATGTGGCTTTATATATATATATATATATAATATATATATATGGGAGAATAAGTGCTTTAATTGGAGCCGTACCTAATTTAAAAAATTAATTATTAATAATGAATTAGGCGGATACCTATTAATGTTAGGCTAAACAAATCGAGAAAAATCAATCTCTGTATGTACATTTCGCCTATTAGGCCTCATCAGCAGAGCTATAGATCGGAAGACGCCCTGTGCGTGATTTGAAACCGGACTGCCAGCTGATAGGCCGATCCCATAACCCCTGGCAGTCCGGTTTCAAATCACGCACAGGGCCGGTCTCCGATCTATAGCTCTGCTGATGAGGCTCTAATAGGCCGAAATGTACATTTTTCTCGATTTGTTTAGCCATACATTTAATAGGTATTCCGCCTAATTCATTATTAATTAATTAATTTTCAAAAATAGGTACGACTCCAATTAAGCACTTATTCTCCCAAAAAATTATCGGCAAAGCCATTCCAAAAACAAACCGTGTTTACAACTTATCATATATATATTAATATATATTAATATATATATATATATATATATGTGTGTGTGTGTGTGTGTGTGGTGTGGTGTGTGTGAATGTGTGTGTGCTAAAAATAAACGATAAAAGGCAGGGATCACCTAACTTTTTTTTCACGGTGGGCCAAATAATTGAAAAATAACGAGCGCGGGCCACATTATTTAACATAACATATTTATTTTCAAACATGGCCGAAACACGTTGTACAGATATCAATTGAGATGAGAACAATAGCCCGAACAATACAAATAATACTACTTCATGAGATGATACTCATTTTCTGATTTAGAGTCCATTCATAAGCCCGTGTATCTAGTGGCTTCGGCCACTGGACCTGTGTTGTTAACTACCGGTGTGATTCTAAGGCCCTATCACCAATTTAAAAAAAAAGACGAAAAAAAAAAAAGACTGTCTATTCAGGATCGACTAAAAGAAAACGTTCCACTCAAAAAACAACTTTTATAACAATCTGGCTTATATATATATTATAATATATATATATATATATATCTACATGGTAAAAGCTAAAATAACTATAAAAGCAGGGAAATCACCAAACCTTTTTCCACGGTGGGCCAGATAATATGAAAAATAACGAAGCGGGCATTCATTATTGCGTTCAATACTTGTTACCCAGAACGATGATTGAAAAATAGAACATCTTTGAAAAATAACTCTTCCATATTTTCCCTTACTCCTCTTTTAATTGGTAAATTTTCCTAATTTAACTATTTAGTTAAAATAGGAAAATAAGAATAATATTACAGTTATTTCTCTCATGTTAATGGATTTCTTTTAAGATTTATCCCCGAGATTTTTGCTCATATTCATTAATATAAAACCAAACAATTAGAAATCAATAATACTAAGCATATATTTATTAAAAATCAAATTTTAAGATCAATATGCAAATATAGCCTTCCCATTCACACTGTAATCCGCGTATTTTGTTGTATATATAAATACAATTGCATGTTATTAGTATGTAGATACGGTCAACAGTCTTAATGATGTAAAACATTTTATCTATATATTGAGGTTAGATAATAAAATCATGGAGAATGTGATGTAAATAACAAAGGGAATTATGACTTGAATAGTAATATAGTTTCGGTTACAGACATACAAACCCACAATTCCATTATAATAAGATACATGTTAAAATATAGAAATAACGATAGAAGCCGAGATCGCCAAACTTTTCAACGGTGGGCAAATGATTGAAAAAATAACGAGCGCCGGCCACATTAATTTACCAACATATTTTATTTTCAAAACAGTGTGGCGTATATATCTACATGATAAAGATAAAATAAACGCTAAAAGCAGGGATCACCAAACGTTTTTTCCACGGTGGGACAGATAATATAAAAAATAACGAAGCGGGCCACATTATTATTGAGTTCAATACTTGCTAACCAGAACGAAAGTAAGAAGGAATTACGGTCTTTAGGGAGATCTTATTCTCAGTGTTAGACAATTATTCGACGAAAGAAGACAAACAACACAATGGAAATTAAACACATTATATTGACAAAAGGGTACGAAAAATATGTTGCAAATTTTGATGGCATTTGCTACGAGACTTATCTGAGATGTGAAATTACAGTTCGTAGGTGAAGTGGCACTAGCAACGGTATTCTGATCGCCGTAGTTGAGTGCAGTTAGAACATCTCTCCTGGTGAAAGTAAGTGTATGGAGTGCTTTTTAGAAGCTAGTCGCCTGGGTAACTGCCATTTTTATGGGCAAGGTGTGGGAGATTCCTAAGACGGTGACTTCTTCGGTCGAGTGTCTCTCAGATAAGTGCCGGGGCTTGATTCACCGCCAACCTCGTGTTTGACGATTCGCCCCTAGCGACAGGGAAGGTAATTTAACTATCGGAATTTCCAACACAAAGCTCTGAAGAAAAAGATGTAAAACAAAATTTATCTTTCCATGTTATATTTATGGATGATTGCACAAAAACAAATTTAACCATATTTTATTTTCAAAACAGTGTAGCTTAAATATATACATGTTAAAAAATGAAATAAACGCTAAAAGCAGAGATCAACTAAACTTATTACAGTGGGCCAGATATATTGAATAAAAATAACGAGCGCGGGCCACATTAATTATTGTGCTCAATACTTGAATACCAAAACGAAAGCTCTGAGAAAAAGATGTAAAACAAAATTTATCTTTCTCTGTTATATTCAATGGATGAGTGGCGTAAGATGCACAAAAACAAATTTAACCAACATTTATTTTCAAAAAGTGTAGCGTAAATATATACATGTTAAAAGATAAAAATAAACGCAGAGATCGCCAAACTTTTTTACGGTGGGCCAAATAATTGAAACAATAACGAGTGCAGGCCACATTATTATTGTGCTCAATACTTGCTAACCAAAAACGAAAGCTCTGAGAAAAAGATGTAAAAACAAAATTTTATCTTTCTCTGTTATAATTCATGGATGAGTGGCGTAAGATGCACAAAACAAATTTAACCAACATTTATTTTCAAAACAGTGTAGCGTAAATATATACATCTTAAAAGAATAAATAAGCCCTAAAAGCCGAGATCGCCAGACTTTTTATGGTGGGCCAAATAATTGAAAAAATAACGAGCGCGGCCACATTATTTAACCCAACGTATTTATTTTCAAAACAGTGTGGCTTAAATACTCTAAAGCTCTGAGAAAAAGATGTAAAACAAAATTCATCTTTCTATGTTATATTCATGAAGAGTGGTGTAAGATGCATGAAAACAAATTTAACCAAAATATTAATTTTCAAAACATTATCAAAGAACGCACATTAGCAGAAAGGTTTAGTGAGATTTGTGAAACTGAACCTGTGGTGCCCCTTGAGGGTAAATGCTGACATAATCGACGCCATTTTTTTGCACCTGCCATCCAATGAGATTCGACTCGGTGGTTGGTCCCACATTAAAAGACCTTGTGTCATACCCATGCATGGGATGTGAGGTAAATGTTTTCTGAGTTAGAGGGAACACACCACACACACATCTATTAATAATGGAGATTGTCTTTATTTCTGTCTGTACCAAAAAACTACGTCATAGCTTCTACGTCACAGCTTACGTCACAATATTCTTATATGCTATATACACCAAAATTTGAGTAAGCAATTTTAAAAATCACCCTCTCAGGCAATGACTTTCAAAAAATTAATTTTTACGACGAACGCCCGGAGAGTGTTTTCTGTTGCTAGTATATATATATATATTATATAATATATATATATATATATCGTTTAAAAACAGCGGCGTCAACCAACCTGGAAATTCAAATGATAATCAATTTTTGTACATCTAAAACGATATAATTTTTTTAGAAACACGCTGTATATACACTGTTACCGCCCTGTTGGTGGGGCGTTAGAAATGCACTAACTGCACCTCTGCAGAGGGGTAAGACTGCCCCCAAATGGGGCCACCTGTTGTCGTAGGTGTGACCCGTGAGCTTAAGGATGAAGTCTTGGTGGATGCAGCATCCATGAGCTGCAACTCTTAGACCCTTACTTAGGCTAGATGGGCGGTTGGAGAGGACCCCTTGGATATCAATCGGCTGTTCACGTCAAGCCCTAGCACCTATATCATTACCCCAAACCCTATTGCCCTTATGCAAGCCCCAACCCTTTTATCATATGGGTACTAGAAGGCATGGCTGAGGGTCTACATGTTCTGGAATGACGTTAAACTCTATCTTGATGGTTTTGGAGGTTTGAGGATTTGCGGAGCACCCTTTCCATCACCATTGCCCTCCCTGGTCCACTCTGACCCGGAGTGTATAGTACCTGTTAAGGTCCCATCTATGGGTTTAAATAAAAAATGTATTTATAAACAATGAATATCCATTAAGAATGAATTTTATTTCAAAACTTTATCGGCATTAAATGCACACTGAGGGTGATATGCCGTAAAACAAAACCAAACAAACAAAATAAACTGTTAGAACACCTTTTTTCCTTCATACAGGTAAAAACATAACGCTATCTGTAACACTTTTCTTCTTCTTCTTCTTCTTCTTCTTATTATTATTATTATTATTATTATATTATTATTATTATTATTATGTTGGTTGTTGTTGTTATTGTTGTTATTATTGCTGTTTGTTGTTTTTCACACCTGCCGTAGCTGGTGGTTCATTGGAGGCTGAGTGACAGTAAGACCCCTCAGATCCCCCGGACTCTCTGAGTATTCTAGCCGATCCCAACAGTGCCGTAGTTTGGATGGTCTCGATTCTTCCTCTGATTTCCAATTCATCCACATTCTTTTCCAGTGCTTTGGGATTGTTCCAAGGGCACCAATTACAATTGATACGACCTTCACCTTCATGTTCCAAGCATCCTCAGTTCTCTGCACGGTCCGAGTATTTGTCTATTCTTATCACTTTCTTTCATTTTCACTCGCGTGATCGGCTGGTACAGATATATATTATTAATTATTATTATTATTATTATTATTATTATATTATTCACTCCTTTTGAGTTTTCACATCAGCGTTAGCTGATGGTCTTTCACTGGAGTCTGAATGACAGCCAGTCTCCTCAGGTCTCCAGGACTCTTCTAAGTATTCTGGCAGATTGCAGCAGTGCAGTGTTCTGAATGGTATCAATCTTTCCTCTGATGTCTAGATTTTCCAATCCCTTTGGGACCGTTCCAAGTGCACCAACTACAATTGGTATCATTTTGACTTTCATATACCATATCTTTTTCAGTTCTCTGGCAAGGTCCAGATTTTGTCCATTTTTTCATTTTCCTTCAGCTTCGCCCTGTGATCTGCTAGAACTACAAAATCCATCAGTTGACAAAAGAATTTTATGTGTTTCGTTCTCAAGAACAGATTCTGGTTTATGCATATACCATCGTGTTGTATGGTCAAAATTTAATTTTTTGCATAATTCCCAGTGGATCACCTTCCCACTTCTTCTTCTTCTTCTTCTTCTTCTTCTTCTTCTTATTATTATTATTATTATTATTATTATTATTAATTATTATTATTTACTTCTTTTGAGTTTCACTTCAGCATTAGCTGATGGTCTTTCACTGGAGTCTGAGTGACAGCAAGTCTCATCAGGTCTCCAGGAATCTTCTGAGTATTCTGGCAGATTGCAGCAGTGCAGTGTTCTGAATGGTTTCAATCCTTCCTCTAGATATCCAAAACTTTCCAAACCCTTTTCTAATCCTTTTGGGACTGTTCCAAGTGCACCAACTACAATTGGTATCACTTTCACTTTCATATTCCATAACTTTTTCAGTTCTCTGCAAGGTCCAGATATTTGTCCATTTTTCATTTTCCTTTTAGCTTCACCCTGTGAATCTGCTTGGCACTGCAAAATCCTTATTATTATTTTTTTTTCTTCTTCTTCTTCTTCTTCTTCTTCTTCTTCTTCTTCTTATTATTATTATTATATATTATTGCCCATTCTTTTACGATGTTCAGTATCATTATGATTGTTTTGTGGTGTTGTCACTGGTTGAATGGAAGCATAAAAAACGCCGTGTAATATTTAGATTGACAGATGCTCGTATTGGAATCGAAATGTAAAGAAAATAACAGCGAATGAAGGTAAAATAAAATATGGAGAGAAACGATGATGATGATGATGAGGAGGAGGAGGAGGAGAAGAGAAGAGGAGAAAGAGGAGGTGATGATGCTGATGATATAAAATCAGTAATGATACATTCAATAACCAGCGACGTAATATTATTCTTATTATGCGAGTTTTCACGTTGGTCTTTACTGAAGGCTGGTTTGACAGCAAGTCCCCTCAAGTCTACAGGACTCTACTGAGTATTCTAGCCGATCTCAATAATGCTGTAGTTTTGGATGGTCTCGATTCTTCCTCTGATTTTCCAATTCACCCAAATTCTTTCCCAGAGCTTTGGAAACCGTTCGAATGGCACCAATTCTAGCTTATCTTAACAATGCTGTAGTTTGGACAGTCTCAATTCTTCCTCTAATTTGTAATACGTCCAGTTTATTTTCCAAACACTTGGAAACCGTTCTAGGGGCACCTGTTGCATACTGGTATCAAATTCTATATGTTATGTAGCGCCTTCTTCGCTACTCTAAATCGTGTATCTGCATACGTAGCGGGTATCGTCACTAACCCTAGACGATATATGTAGTTGTTGTTTAATGAAATCTACAACACATGGCATTAGTAGGAGGTGACTTTATTTCTCTTCTCGGCTGTACGTGGTGGGCGGCGTTGACCATAGAAATGCCCCAGGGTTGACGATGACTACTACTACTGCTGGGATGACTAGCGTTGGTGACGTGGAAGGGGTGGACGAACCTCACAGTCCGCTGGCAGCGATCGACCGTGTCGACGGTCACTCACTGTTCGACGTACGCTCTCTCACTCTGATGACTCGACCCTCTGGCTTTTGTATTGACGACACGCCTACGCATCTTTATCTTGTGATCTGATAACGGACGTTTGTTATATATTTCTTTATCCTCTCCCTGCTTCCTTGACCGGAAACCCTCTCTTCCGTTTTTTAACTTCTTTTCGCTTTTACCGGGAAAAAAAGTCCTTTCTCATTTTTTTTTTCGTCTTTTCTTTGTTAATTTAACCAGAAATTCCTATTTCGTTTGTACAATATACAACACACCGACTACTATTGGTTTCACTTTCACCCTCATGTTCCTCAGGTTTTTTTCAGTTTTCTGGCAATTTATCTATATTTTCTTTTCTTTAGTAACCGCAAATCTATGTAACAGCAACATATGAGTATTCTAGCTGATCTTAACAATATTATAATCTAGAAGGTTTCGTTTCTTCCGCTGATCTCCAAATCCTTTTTTTTCCAAACTTTAGGTGACCGTTTCAATGCCACCCACTTGTTTATTATAGTTACAAAGACTGTTCCAAGTTCTCCGGTTACTCTGGCCTGCGTCAAGTTGTTTTTCTCCAAAGGTCAAAGGTTTATCAAATGATGCCATTTTATGCTGTTCTAATTAATTTAATTAATCAATTAAAGCTTGTATCTTAAAAATTTTATCTAATTAGAAAAAGCTGTATGAGATTTGGAGAGGTTATGTAACTAATGTTCAGATTACCAAAAATTAATATTAGTTAGACACACCTGTTTATACTAATTGCAATAAAACTATGATATATAATAAATAAAAATAAACTGTTTACCTTGAACAGCAGATGTCTTCAAACATTTTTCACCTGTAAAAAAAAAAATGACACAAAAATTAGATATAACAGCAATTCAAACTAAAAGATAAATAAATAAATCATTTTTTTTTAATCTAAAAAATAAACGATTAAAATTTTCAAATAAAAATTCTAAAAAAAAAAAAATCAAATAGATAAAATGGTTTCCTATAAGTCTAACATAAACAAAGGGGAACCACTCGTGACTGATAAATTATTTATTTTCCCATTAGACTAACCCTAAACCCTAACCCCGTTTCCTTTTTTCCTAGTAGATCAATAAATAAATAATTCATCAGTAAAGAGTGGTTCCCCTTTGTTTATGTTAGACTTATAGGAAACTACTCTAAAATCAGTTATTATATATTTGACCTTGACATCACGGGCCAATGTAATTGAATGTCGAATCAGTTACGAGCTATTACTATCATTAGTATTAAAAGTGATACATTGCCAACTTCATGTCTGCTTTTTGACTAGGTATTTTCTTCAAAACTTATTACGTTATGTATCTAAAATAAGGTTTGCATTAAATAGATATTAATTTCTAGAATCTAAAAATATAGCATTTTAAACTGAACATCAGGCTTTTCACATTTTAAATGAGTTTTATATATTAATCTTTCATAGCAAAAATACTAAATTAAAGTTTTGAAATAAAATAACTGATGCATTATAAAATTCATTAATTGATAAATCAATACTGAAAATTTCATTAAAATCGGATAATTATCCGATTTTTAGTAATTTTTTTTTTTGCAATCGCGAATGTTACATAAAAATTGTAAACAAGCGTGTAAAACCTTGAAAAATAGACAGAATTGCGGATCGCGTCGAAATTGACCAAAAAAATAGTTTTGAATCTGGTTTGTGCATCTACTATTTGTTTTTATAGTCTTAGTTTATTCGTTTGCACAGTTCCCAAGGAATAATTTTCCCATTCAGTCGTGCCTACTCTTGCACTCCTCCTTTATCTATTATTTCCATTTTCACTCTGACCCGCAGTGGTAGTAGCTGTTATGTTTTTTTTTAGTGTTTTGGGGAATGTATTACCATTACTCTCAAATCCATTCTGGACGGGAGTGGTAGTACCTATTAGGGTATCATTATAGGTTAAATAGATTTGTTTGAGATAATGACATGTTTACCTGTTTAAAATGATTGTGAATATACATTTTTGTACCATAGTTAATAAAATGATTAAAGTAAAGTCGTCGGGGTGCCCTAAATTCGGTATCAGCCAATAAGCGAGGGAGTCTGTCCCCCTTTCACTAGAGCTAGACTAAGGAGATTGTTTTTGCGTCTAAGGTGGAGCGCCACATCTACCATCAGTTCTTTACTTTACGGCACAGATCCCTGTGCTACTCATACATTGAGTTGGCGAGGGCCGGTATCGAACTAGGAACTTTGTGGTTTCTAACCGAACGCTCTACCGACTGAGCTAAAATGGGCGACCATAATTGTTAAAAACTTCTATTGTCAGGGCTTAGAATATGCTGATTGTCTCCCCTGCAGAGGGGGGGGGGTAAGACCTCCCCAAAAAGGGGTGACATAGGTATGACACTAAACTACATCCGATGGTGAGGCTCCAGTTCATTACCATTACTCTCAGGTCCACTGTTCTTTTTTTAATTGCACTCTCGATTCTTCCTCTGATTTCTACTTCACCCAAATTCTTTTCCAGAGCTTTGCGGACCGTTCCAAGGGCACCAATTACAATTGGTACGACCTTCACCTTCATGTTCCACAGCATCCTCAGTTCTCTGGAAAGGTCCAATATTTGTCCATCTTTTCGCTTTCTTTCATTTTCACTCGATGATCGACTGGGACAGAAAAATCCACGAAATGGCAGGTTCTCTCTTTCTAGGTCCGGTCTCCTGGCCGGGATTAGGTGATCCGTCTGTACTTCGAAATCCCAGAGAATTTTGTGCGTCTCGTTCTCTTATTATTATTATTATTTTTTGTTTGTTTTTGTTTGTTTTGTTTTGTTTTACGGCATATCAACCTCAGTGGATCATTTAATGCCGATAAAGTTTTGAAATAAATCAATTCTTAATGGATAATGCAATTTTGTTTATAAACTCATGTTTTCTATTTAACCCATAGATGGGACCCTAACAGGTACTACCACTCCGGGTCGGAGTGGACCAGGGAGCAATGGTGATGAAGGGGTACTCCACATTCCCCAAACCTCCAAAACTGGAACCTCACCATCAGGGAGTTTAAATTATTATTATTACTATTATTATTATTATTATTATTATTATTATTATTATATTATTAGTGTAGCTTTTCGTTATAATTATTCACCATGATCAGCCAAAAATAAATATCCTCCAATGTTACCTCCCACCCACATCTTGTCTCCCGCCTGGTAACCTTGAGCGAGATTCGTTGGGCAACAAAAAAAAAGTAAGAAAGAAAGAGAAAAAGAAAGAGAAACAATCAGTGTGTGTGGCGTTGTAAACAAGTTGAATGTCGAATTTCATGGCGGTTGGTGAGCGGCAATCGGATATTTGGGAAAGTCGGTGAGAAGAGAGAGAGAGAGAGAGAGAGAGAGAGAGAGAGAGGGGGGAGGTAGCGAGAGGGAGCGAGAGGGGGAGTGACGAGAATAGCTCACAGCCTTCCATCATAAGCGAGGCATGCCGACTCCACGAGCACCTGCTTAGCATTCAACGTTCACGATGATACGTCCTACTGAATTCGGTTTCCTTCATTCTTCACTCTCACATCGTTATTAACATTATCTCTTCTTCTTCTTCTTCTTCTTCTTCTCTTCTTCTTCTGCTGCTGCTGCTGCTGCTGCTGCTGCTTCTGCTGCTATCGATATAATAATAATAATAATAATAAATAATAATAATAATAATAATAATAATGTAATCATTATTATTATTATTATTATTATTATTATTATTATTTATTTATCCTTTTGAGTTTTCACATCAGCATTAGCTGATGGTCTTTCACTGGTGTCTGATTGACAGCAATTCTCCTCAGGTCCCCAGGACTCTTCTGAGTATTCTTGCAGATCGCAGCAGTGCAGTGTTCTGAATGGTTTCAATTCTTCCTATGATTTCCAAATTTTCCAAACCCTTTTCCAATCCTTTTGGGACTGTTCCAAGTGCACCAACTTTCACTTTCATATTCCATAACTTTTTCAGTTCTCTGGCAAGGTCCAGATATTTGTCCATTTTTTCATTTTCCTTTAGCTTTACCATGTGCTCTGCTGGAACTGCAAAATCCACCCGTTGACAAGTTTTTTCTTTTTTGTTAATCAACACTAGATCTGGTCTTCTTGCTGGGATTAGGTGATCCGTTTTTATTTCAAAGTCTCAGGGAATTTTATGCGTTTCGTTCTCAAGAACAGATTCTGGTTTATGCATATACCATTTTGTTGTATGGTAAAAATTATTTTTTTTTGCATAATTCCCAGTGGATCACCTTCCCAACCCAGTTGTGTCTAGTTTTGTACTCCCGTTGTGCTAGTTTGCTACATTCGCATAGTACATGGTTTACAGTCTCATCTCTATTACCGCATAATCTACATTTACTATTTTGTTGGGTCTTATCAATTTTCGCATTGATATAGTTCTCCTTATATTATTATTATTATTATTATTATTATTATTATTATTGTGAGTTTTTCACACCAGTCATTAGCAGATAGTATTTACCTGGAGTTTGAGTGACAACAAGTCTCATCAGGTCTTCATGGCTCTTCTGGGTATTCTGGCAGATTGCAGTAATGCAGTATGGTTTCAATTCTTTTTCCAACCTTTTTGGGACCGTTCCAAGTGCAACAACTACAATTGGTATCACTTTGACTTTCATAGGTCTGGTCTGCTGGCCGGGATAGGGTGATTTGTCTTTATCTCAAAGTCCCTATTATTATTATTATTATTATTATTATTATTATTATTATTATTATTAGTATTATTATTTCACTCCTTTTGAGTGTTACATACCAGCTGATATAAAAAAAACCCGGATCGAGCTCTCTGGCAGCCTTGATATCGATGCTCCCTCCGATCAATCGGCTGGGCATTTCAAGCCCTAGCACCTATATAATTGTTCGAACCCTATTGCCCTTATGGCAACTCATAACCCTTTTTATGATATATATATTTACCAACCCCTCCGCATGAGGAGGATGTGACACAAGGTCAATTTCTTAAGTGGAGTTCAACAGGTTTGAATTCAGAGGTTTCCTTCTCCTAGACCGGTTGCCTAACCAAGGTTAAAGAACCTAGTCTGCCCTACTATTTATCCATAGCTGGGGGGAGAGTAGGATTCATACCTTTCCCAAGGTTATTAGCGCTAAGTGAAATGCATTTACCACATCCAGGATTTGAACTCGGTGTGACGAGTCCATTTCCCATGACTTTAACCATTACACCACGCGTTTCCTTTTTATTATATATGTACAGGAAGGCAGTGGCTCAGTCTGATTGTGAAGTTCCAATTGTGGAGTTATGGGGAGTATGAAGTGACCCTTTATCGCCATTACTCCGAGGTCTACTCTGACCCGGAGTGGTAGTACCTGTTAGAGTCCCATCTATGGTTAAATATAATTTTTTTAAGAATTGAGTTTGAATAAAATTTGGATGCCATCAAGAATGTATAAAACAAAACGTCTTCGGCATAAAATAACCCAACAATGGTGGACATGCAGTAATATCCAACCATCATTCAACCAACAAACAGTTGGTTTTTTTTTTCAGTGTTAAACTATTTTTTTTAATTACCGTATTTGACTGTATATAAGATGCACGGGCATATAAGACGCACCCCCAGTTCAGCAGTTCCGATTGGCGGTTGAAAATAAAAATGTTAAAGATGATCTGATCCGCAAGCCGAAAATGTATTTAAACCCGACTTTGAAAGACCGACACAGCAGATTCGGCGGGGACAGGGCCAAGAATACATACAGCCGAGTCGACAACAAGTGGAAAAAAGTGCGTACTATATGCCTTCAAATACGGTAGATTTAAAGAAAATATTTGAAAGAAGATTTATATGCCTTCAAGAATGTATAAAACAAAATGTCTTCGGCATAAAAAACCCAAACAAGGTAGACATGCAGTCAAATCCAATATATATATATATATATATATATATATATATATATATTATTATTATTATTATTATTATTATTATTATTATTATTATTATTTCTAATGTATTTTATTTATTAACATTTCAGTCTCGGAAGACTATAATAAAGTTTTTGTGCCCCTGAAGTTACAGCGCCTACCGTGATTGTGAATTCTGATGTTTGAAAAACATTCTCGACCACATATGTCGCATTTGAAGGCTGTCCCTGAAGATGTTGATGTGCCGGTGCTTTCTTGCCGTTTCTTTCTTCTAGACCTCTTAGCTTCATACTGTTGGGTCAGAGTGACTTCTGACATCAGCAATCCTCTATGGACAGTCTGCCGCAACCGAGGGAGGTCCTGAGCCAAATTTTCCCAGCTGGAAGAGGCAATTCATCTGAGATGCTTCTTGCTGAGATCCTTGAATCGCAACCGGGGGCGACCAATCTGTCTTTTACCAGACGTAAGCTCTCCATAAAGGATGTCTTTAGGGATTAGTCCATCATCCATCTGACGTACATGACCCAGCCATCGGCGACGTTATCTCAGTAGAGAACACAAGCTGGGGAGATGATCTCTCTCTAGAACTACTGTGTTAGTGATCCTGTCCCTCCAGGTGATGCCCAGTACACGTCTAAGGCAGCGAAGGTAGAAGTTATTTAGCCGCCGCTCTTGGTGGGAGTATAAGGTCCATGTTTCACTTCCATACATGAGGGTACTGATAACACATGCCCTATACACCTTTATACGAATAGTGATCTTCCTGTTGTCCCACACTCTCGCTGTGATCTTCCCAAAAGTTGAGGCAGCTTTTCACATCTGGCAACTGAGTTCAATATCAAGTGACAGGTTGTCGATGATGGTGGACCCAAAGTAGTGAAGGTTTTTTTTACGGCTCCCAGAGTGTCGTTGTTGATGGTGATGGAGGGAGGGTTTTCAGTTCCCTGTCTCATCGTCTTGGTTTTCTTTATACTATACTTAATATAAAATGTTCGGAGTAATATTGATCAAATGAAAGCTAAATATGTTGGAATATTTATTCATGTATTATATTTCGGCCTCTATGAGATCCATCAGATAATGATTTTTTTTAAAGTTTAATTTTAGGATAGATTATTGGGGAACGCTAAACCGCCTACAAGGTTGTCATGGCAACCTAATTAAAAACAACAGGCATTATGAAACATGAAAATAGGGGAAAGAAAAACGTTCGAAATTGTGTTTATGACTGTTTAAACGATTTTGTAATATCACTGATGTGTGGGAAGACAAAAAAGTAATCGGTTCAAAATTAAGTAGAGTTAAACAAAAACCTTCATTTCATTCTCATCTAAACTCTCTCTCTCCTCTCTCTCTCTTCTCTCTCTCTCTCTCTCTCTCTCTCTCTCTCTCTTTCTCACTCATTCACTATCTATCTATCTATCTTGTTTCTTATTCTCTGTGCTTCCCCCATTTCTCTTTTCCATTCTTTTTTTCTTCTATTTAATTGAAGCAGACAAAAGCGCTTTATGTATAGTAATCTCTCTTCTCTCTCTTCTCTCTCTCTCTTCACTCTCTCTCTCTCTCTCTCTCTCTTCTCTCTCTCTCTCTCTCTCTATCTATCTACTCTTTCTTCTTTCTCACTCACTCACTCACTATCTATCTATCTTGTTTCTTTTTCTCTGTGCCTTCCCCCATTTCTCTTTTCCATTCTTTCTTTTTTATTTCTTGTTATTTCGTTGAAGCAGACAATAAGCAACTAATGTATAGCGTTCTCTCTGTCTGCCTGTCTGTCTGTCTGTCTGTCTCTGTCTCTGTCTCTCTATCACACACACACACACACTATCTATCTATCTTGTTTCTTTTTCTCTGCATCTTCCCCCTTTCTCTTTCTGTTCTTTCTTTTTTCTTTCTATTTCATTGAAGCAGACAATAACGCTCTCTCTCTCTCTCTCTCCTCTCTCTCTCTCTCTCTCTCTCTCTCTCTCTCTCTCTCTCTCTCTCACAAACACACACACAAATTCTTTTTGTTGTTTTTTCCTCATATTCTTTTCGGTTATTTCCTAGTTGAGTAACATGATATTACAGAACCCAACTTATTTATTTTCCCATTAAACTAACCCTAAACCCTAACCCTAACCCTAAACTGTAATACTTGTTGGACTTAAACTTTAAAAAATATTAAAATTAACAGTTTTATTACAAGATTTGTGGGTTCTATTTTTCTGGGTCACCCTGTAATATTATGTAGGGTTTAGTGTTAGGGTTAGGGTTTAGAGCTAGGGTTAGGGTTAGGTTTTAGGTTTCAGGTTTGTTTAATGGGAAAATAAATAAATAATGTGGGTTCTGTTTTTTCTGGGTACCTTATCATATTACTCAACTAGGAAATAACCTTCTTTTCGTCTTAATAAAGACCTCTTGTGGAAGCTCTTCGAAATGAAGACAACTTCTTTCTTCAAATAGATGAGGTTATCTTTTAAATGTGTATTTGCTGGTTCCGCTAATGAAATCGCAGTCAAATTTCTGTGGTATAACATCTTGAACTCCAAGAACAGAGAATCCCGTTATCTTTTACGCAGCTGGTACGTGCCTGTTGCCCGTGCCTTCACTGCTAGGTCACCTCGAAAGTCACAGGTACAGGCACAGGTCAGTTACGGCCTGCACGTATCGACAGTTCCACGGGGTGGATGGGAAACCGCATTCGACTGGTTCTTGAACTCTATTTTGTAAATATAACCTCATTGACGATGCATTCTAGTCTGCGATAAACAAAATTCAGTCTATTGCACTTAAAAAGAACGCTCAGAAACTGTTGGTTGGTTGGTTGGTTGGTTGGTTAGATTTTACGGCATGTCAACTTTTGTTGGGTTATCTTGTGGCGAACCGGGAGTTCTTACTACGACGAACAAAAGTCAAATGACAAAAATTAATAGTTTGCGCATGGGATTGCGCACCCTAGTAAAAGAAGAAAATAAAAATAAAAAATTGTACATTTTCAATCAATCAGAGACGTTCGCACCTAAAAGGAAATCTATCAAATAGACCCCTTTTGGAGCCTACCCTCGGACTATAAAAAAAACAACTTTTCGGATCCCAACCAGAAATAAATTATTCTTCTAACCAAATTCACGTCACTTTAAAGTAAGACAAAGCACATTCACTTATAAGAAGGTATGAACTAATATCTATCTGTCTATTCTCTTTATCAACCTTTTACGAGATCAGCAGTATTACTTGCTACTTCCTCAAAATCACTCTCCTTTATTTTGTAAATACATCACCAGAGCCGATATTTTTCCTACACCTCATTGACGATGCATTCTAGTCTGCGATAAACAAAATTCTGCCTACTGCGCTATAAAGAACACCCAGAAACTATTGGTTGGTTGGTTGGTTGGTTGGTTAGATTTTACGTCATGTCAACGCTTGTTGGGTTATCTTATGCCAAAGACATTTTGTTTTATTCATTCTTGATGGGTATTAAAATTTCTTTCTTTTTTTAAAACTCAATTTAAAAAAAAAATGTTTTCCTCATAGTCACTCTCCGTTTATTTCCAATAAGTCTAACATAAACAAAGGGGAACTACTCTTGACTGATAAATTATTTATTTATTTATTGATCTACTAGGAAAAAAAGAATACGGGGTTAGGGTTAAGGTTTAGGGTTAGGGTAACGATTTGAACTCGAGTCACCGAGCCCATTTTCTTTGACAATAACCATCACAATACGCACCTCCACGTTAAGTAAAACAAATGTTCAGCTACAACACTCCATTTAGCGCAATGTAAACAGCCTCGTCCGGGATTTGAACTCGTGTCGCCGAACCCACTTTCTCCGACAATAGCCATCACACTAAGCACCTCCACGTTAAGTAGGGCAAATGTTCAGCTACAACAATTCATTCAGCGCAATGTAAACAGCCTCGTCCGGAATTTGAACTAGTGTCGCTGAGCCCATTTCCTTCGACAATAACCATCACACTACGCACCTCCACGTTAAGTAGAGCAAATGTTCAGCTAAAACACTCCATTCAGCGCAATGTAAATAGCCTCGTCCGGGATTTGGAGTCGTCCCACCGAGCCCATTTCCTTTGACAATAGCCATCACACTACGCACCTTCAAGGATTTGAACCCTTGTTGCCGGCCAATTTCTTCCACAATACACCATGCGCCTCCACGTTAAGTAGAGGAAGTTCTCAGCAACAAAACTCAATTTTCTCCACATAATCTCCGTATGTAGTCATGCATTCTTCGTCAGCAAGGAAAACGAGGTTGCATTTTTGTAATATCTAATTCTTCATCGTATCAGCCATTTAATGTATTGTCAATAAAAAGTTCTGTATGGTTGTTTTTTGTATATTGTTGGCTTTATAAATTTATACTATCTTTTTTTTTTTTTCTTAGGTATTCTTTGCAGCTTCGTGTAAACAACTTCTTCTTTAGAATGAAAAAAAAAGTAACCAAATTAAAGAAAAAAAAAAAAAAAGAAATCGTTTTTGAAAAAATATATTTTGACACCTTTTGAATTCTATTTAAAACCCAGCATAACATCCTGGCCGATAACTGTTTTTCAAACTCTATTAATCAATTATAAGTGAAGGTCACCTTTTTCTTAAGTGCCACTCCGTACATTTTAGAGTGAAAATATTAACCATTAATATTGACTATAAAAATGACAGAATGTGTTATTGCAGTTCGTAATACACAATAAATGAAAGTGAAAAAGAATTCCATTGCTCCGGGGAAAATCTATGAAAGAGTGAAAATAAATCAAGTTCTAATTCAATCAAAGTACGAAAAGTTAAAATTTCTTGTGTGATATTTGAAAAAAAAATCAAGATTTCTATTTCTATCAATGGAAATATGACCAAAATAATATTCGATAAAAAACCAATACTTGACAAAAGTTAAAGCGAAATTGATTCGAGTAACTAAACAAACTCTTTACTTCTCTTGTAAAAGTGTGATTTTCTGTCGTCAAAGCAAGAAAACACCAGGTGCGTTGAGATAAATATCTATTTACAAAATATACACTCGCCCTTTGGGCTGGGATTAAAATAAACTAACTGTAATGTCTGCAGAATGGCGTCAGCAGAATGACACTAAGCTATATATCATGGTGTGTTACGATTCGTGTGGCAATTGTAGGACTGTAGTTGAAATAGAAATCCCTTGTGGCAATATACACTCGCCCTATGGGCGTGAATTATGACAATAAGCTACTTATGACAATAAGCTACATATGGTGTGTTATGATTCGTGTGGTCATTTTAGCGCTACAGTTGAAAGTGTTTTTACAATGGAAATCCCTTGTGGCAGAAAGTTTTATCTATTCTAAAAAGATGTAGTATCAGTTTTAATCCTTGTCCGCTGATCCGTTCTTAGAAAGTTGTATAAACAAATTGACCCAAGTTACAAAAAATTGTTACAAAGTTACAAAACAAAATCTTTACTTCTCTTGTAAAAGTGTGATTTCCTATAGTCAAAGCAAGAAAACACTAGATGCCGTTTAGATAAATATCTATTTACAAAATATACACTCATCCTATGGGTGACTGACTGTAATGTCTGCAGTATGACACTAAGCAACATATCATGGTGTGTTTTGATTCGTGTGGCAATTTTAGGATTGTAGTTGAAATGGAAATTCATGTGGCACTATACACTCGCCCTATGGGCGTGAATTAGAATAAACTAACTTGTAATGTCTGCAGTATGGCGTCCTCAGTATGACACTAAGCTACATATCATGGTGTGTTATGATTCGTGAGGCCATTTCAGGGCTGTAGTTAAAAGTAGTTTTAAAATGTAGTATCAGTTTTAATCCCTGTCCGCTGAACCGTCCTTAGAAAGTTGTATAACCAAATTGACTCAAGATACAAAACAAACTCTTTACTTCTCTTGTAAAAGTGTGATTTTCTATCGTCAAAGCAAGAAAACACCAGGTGCCGTTGAGATAAATATCTATTTACAAAATATATACTCGCCCTTTAGGTGTGGATTAGAATAAACTGTAATGTCTGCAGTATGGCGTCCTCAGTATGACAATAAGCTACATATCATGGTGAGTTATGATTCGTGAGGCCATTTCAGGGATGTAGTTAAAAGTAGATTTACAATGGAGATCCCTTGTGGCAGGAAGTTTGATCCATTCTAGAAAGATGTATCAGTTTAATCCTTGCCCGCTGATCTGTCCTTAGAGAATTGTATAATCAAATTGACACAAGTTACAAAACAAACTCTATACTTCTCTTGTAAAAGTGAGATTTCCTATCGTCAAAATAAGAAAAAAACAGGTGCTGTTTAGATAAATATCTATTTACAAAATATACACTCATCCTATGGGTGACTGACTGTAATGTCTGCAGAATGGCGTCCTTAGAATGACACTAAGCTATATATCATGGTGTGTTATGATTCGTGTGGCAATTTTAGGACTGTAGTTGAAATCCCTACTGGAAATATACATTCACCCTAATGGCGTGAATTAGAATAAACTAACTGTAATGTCTGCAGAATGGCGTCCTCAGTATGACAATAAGCTACATATATTGGTGTGTTATAATTCGTGTGGCCATTCCAGGGCTGTAGGTAAAAGTAGTTCTACAATGGAAATCACTTGTGGCAGAAAGTTTGATCCTTTCTAAAAAGATGTGTATCAGTTTTAATCCTTGTCCGCTGATCCATCCTTAGAAAGTTTATAACCAAATTGACTCAAGTTACAAAACAAACTGATACTTCTCTTGTAAAAGTGTGATTTCCTATGGTCAAAGCAAGAAAACACCAGGTGCCGTTTGGATAAATATTTATTTACAAAATATATACTCACCCTGTGGGTGACTGACTGTAATGTTTGCAGAATGGGGTCCTCAGTATGACACTAAGCTATATATCATGATGTGTTATGATTCGTGTGGCAATTTTAGGATTGTAGTTTAAATGGAAATTCCTTGTGGCACTATACACTCGCCCTATGGGCGTGAATTAGAATAAACTAACTTGTAATATCTGCAGAATGGCGTCCTCAATATGACAATAAGCTACATATAGTGGTGTGTTATGATTCGTGTGGCCATTTTAGGGCTGTAGTTAAAAGTAGTTTTACAATGGAGATCCCTTGTGGCATAAAGTTTGATCCGTTCTAAAAAGATGTAGTATCAGTTTTAATCCCTGTCCGCTGATTCGTCCTTAGAAAGTTGTATAACCAAATTGACTTAAGTTTCAAAACAAACTCTTTACTTCTCTTGTAAAAGTGTGATTTCCTATCATCAAAGCAAGAAAACACCAGGTGCCATTTAGACAAATATGTATTTACAAAATATACACCCACCCTATGGATGACTGACTGTAATGTCTGCAGAATGGCTTCCTCAGTATGACAATAAGCTACATATCATGGTGGGTTATGATTCGTTTGGCCATTTCAGGGCTGTAGTTAAAAGTAGTTCTACAATGGAGATCCCTTGTGGCATAAAGTTTTATCCATTCTAGAAAGATGTAGTATCAGTTTTAATCCTTGTCCGCTGATCCCTCCTTAGAAAGTTGTATAGCCAAATTGACTCAAGTTACAAAACAAACTCTTTACTTCTCTTGTAAAAGTGTGATTTCCTATCGTCAAAGCAAGAAAACACCTGGTTCCTATTTACACCTGGCATCTATTTACAAAATATATACTCACCCTATGGACTGGGATTAGAATGCACTGACTATAATGTCTACAGGATGACGTCCTCAGTACGTCATTAAACTACATATAAGTACCCCCCACACGAGTAGGACGCGAGACAAGGTCAATTTCTTACCGCCCTGTCGGTGGGGCGTTAGAATACACCGACTGCACCTCTGCAGAAGAATAAGACTCCCACAGTAGGACCACCTGTTGACTTGGTGGTGACCGGTGATGCCTAAGGATAGAAACCAGGTGGTTGAGCAGTCCATGACATGCAATACTCCACTTTGGCCCTTACTTGGTCGAGGAGGCCCCTTCCGATCAATCGGCTGGACATTTGTAGGCCTAGCATGTATACAATTGCCCCTACCCTATTACCCTTATGCAAGCTCAAACCCTTTTTATCATATCGGTGCTAGAAAGCCCTGGGTGAGGGTTTTCATATCCTGGGAATGACAGTAATCTCTATCTGGTGATGAGGTTCCAGTTCTGGAGGTTTGGGGAATGTGGAGTATTCTTTCATCACGATTGCTCCATGGTACACTCTGACTCGGAGTGGTAGTACCTGTTAGGGTCCCATCCATGGATTAAATAGAAAAATGTGTTTATAAAAAAACTGAATATCCATTAAGAATGAATCTATTTAAAAACTTTATCGGGATTAAATGACCCAGTGAGGTTGATATGCCGTAAAACAAAACAAACCAAACAAAAACAATCAATGTTTTTATTTGTAGTTTAACAGAGTTTAACAGAATTCAGAGTTTTCCTTCTCTTACACTGTTGGCCAAACCAAGGTTAAAAAGCACAATCTTATGCTATTGGTACAACCCCTATGCCTCAGTGGATCCCCAGTCACTTGAGTCTTAGTCTAGTAATAATGTTCTCCCAACTGTGCTTCACTCTGCTCACCAACAATCAAAATCTATCCAAAGTGCCTCGTCCAAGAGCCAAAATGCTACTGCCAGCTTTTTTCGTAGTACTCGTACGTAATCGTTTGACGCTGCCTCTAGCCGTCGCCGTATGCTTATATGCACGCCCGATCTCGAGAGAATTTGTATACGTGCAATCCCATTCCCGCTGGTTCGAGATCGCCCATCGTTAAATATAGTGCTTACGGCAGACATATTTCTTTCCCGCGATGACCCTGCAAGCTAGACTCGTCCGCGCACTCTTTGAGTTTCGAGGTATGTTATTTTCATTACATCCACAGTTGCTATATCTACACTTCAAACTGTATTGCTGGGTTGATTCTGTTGCATAGGAATTTTTAGGTTGGTGTTGTTTCATGCATTTTGTACACACCCTTTCATGGCCCACATGACAACATCTCATCAGCATGTTATGGTACATAGTTTTGGAATCACTCACTTACATTACAAAATGTCTAAATGTTGTATTGTTATATGTATTACTGTATGATAATATCAGTGGTAATCTATTTATCTATACATATATTAAAAGAAATAATATGACCTTACACAGTTACCGCCTCTTAACCATTACCTGATAAGAGATCTTGTGTGATTGGTTAAAGGCCATTGTCGGTGACTAATCAAAACACATAAAACACATATTAGGCTTAGCTTGGCCGCCAAATTTCGAACATTGAATCAATCCTCTTCTTTCGCTGCTACGGCCGTCACTATCAGACGGGTTATTGAAGCCAGCTACTACAAGGGCCGGTGACAACGTTAAAGTAAAATTTAACTCAAGCTAAGCAAGAGACGCTCACCTCTTCTATACAAGTGACAAGATAAGTTACGCAAGCACATTATTTTGCAACCTACACACTACACTGCGAATAACTACACTTTGCATTCTGATAACTGTTAAGTTTCTGACCGCCATCCTTGACCAGTTGAAAAGGACTTAATGTAAGTAAGTAAGTCCTGAACTATAGAATCCTTTGGAAAGTGAATAAGTCCTAAGTTTTGGAATCCTACGTAGTGTCAAAAGGTCCAGTGATATAATCCTATGTTCCGTCGTTCACGAAGGTTCAAGTAGTTGTGAGTAGGTATGACCAGAATAGCCAGAATAAATAACAATATCAGCAGCAGAATACTGCCAGTGGTTGGTCAATAGGTTAGTCACATGGTTATCGGCGAGTCTATAAGTAGAAGCGGACATCTGGCACAAACCTTATATACACAAAAACGCCATAGAGGCGCGTAGTCTAATGGTTAGAGTCGTAGGAAATGGACTCGTCAATGCGAGTTCAATTCCTGGACGAAGCTGTTGGAATTTCACATGGCGCTAATACCCTTGGGAAAGGTATGAATCCAATTCTCCCTCCAGCTATGGGTAAAATAGCACGGCAGACTGGACTCTTTAACCATGGCTAGGTAACCAGTCTAGGAGAAGGAAAACTCTGAATTCAAACCTGTTAAACTCCGCTTAAGAAATTGACCTTGTGTCGCATCCTGCTCGTGCAGAGAGGTTGGTATATAATTATATTAAAAAAAAAACGCCAACAATAACACATTTGTATACCAAACACACACATTTTGTATATCCCACGTTACATATTTGTATATTGCACGTTGATGTTTTGTTGTTTTGTCTAAAAGCCTTGAGTCCTGTTTTCCTTACCTGTTGCCTTTATCATTATCTTGTCAATGTATTTGCCAAGGGGCTATTGTGTGCATATATATATGTATGTATGTCTGGAAGAAACTACAAAAATAAAACAATTAACAAAGTAAATAAATATAGACATTCACTATCACCAGAGCTTGCTTTTTGTGCAAAAATGATGAAGGTTTTATTTATATTTGAGAAGATATTTAGAAATTTCCTATAACACAGAATCAACTCAGCATCCCACAACATGACTATATATCTCCTCGAATATGACAAAGATAGTCGAAAGTGCTCGCTTACTACGATATCGCTCTCCAACATTTTAGCCACTCAACCATGGAGATTCCCCCGTTTCTTTGGTTTGGTTTGTTGGATTTACGGCATGTCAACCGTTGTTGGGTTATTTCATGCCGAATACGTTTTGTTTTATTTATCATTTTGATAGTTATTCATTTTTTTTTAAATTTAACTTTTTAAACCCATTTCTTTTGAAATTCATTTTTTTTATTTTAAAAAGGTTTTAACAGGTTCTACCATTTCAGGTCAGAGTGGACCTGGGAGTAATGGCGATGAAGGGGTACCCAACATTCCCCCGAGCTCCAGAATTCGAACTTCATCACCAGATACAAGTTAACGCATACCCAGGCTACTAAGATCCTCAACCACGGCCTTCTAGCACATATATGATAAAAGGGTTAGGCGTTGTCATAAGAGTAAATAGTGTTGGGACAATCATATAGGTGCTAGGACTTGACGTGACCAACCAATTGATCGGAAGGGACCTCTAGTAGCATAACTAGTGGAATGTTTCTTGTCATGGACTGCTCAGACACCAGGATTCCATGAATGACCCCCCCCAAGCCCTGATTTTACACTCTGTGACTTTTTCTTTAGGGGTTGGTTGAAGGAGCAAGTCTCCTCTTCGAAAGCAACGATTCTTGAAAAACTTGATGGAGGAATGCGATAATTTATTTCTGCATTCCACAAGAGTTCCTGGGAAGATCAGTTGATGCGATTCCCGAGCGGCTTGAGAGGCTAGAGGCGAATACTGCTGCTTATATAGAATTATGAATAAAACTCTGTGTTATGTGTATGCTTCTCATATTAATTTTTCGTAAGATTCATAAATAAATTGTAAAATTTTTAAAATTGGGAAGGGAGTTACTTTACAATCACCCTGTATGTATATTTACCAACCCCTCTGCACGAGCAGGATGTGACACAAGGCCAATTATTAAGCGGAGTTCAACAGGTTTGAATTCAGAGTTTTCCTTCTCCTAGACCGGTTGCCTAACAAAGGTTAAAGAGCCTAGTCTGCCCTACTATTTACCCATAGCTGAAGGGTGAGTAGGATTCATACCTTTCCCAAGGATATGAGCGCTAAGTGAAATGCAATGACCACGTCCAGGATTTGAACTCGGGGCGACGAGTCCATCTCCCATGACTTTTAACCATTACACCACGCGCTTCCCACAATCACCCTGTGTATAGACATTTGTCAACAAAGGAGGAAACATGACAGCCTCAAGCACTATTTGTTTGGGAAACCTTTCTGTCTCTACGACTTGTTACTGGCTAACCGCTTCAATGCTTCGTAGACTTTACTAGTCGTGGTGTGTCCATCACAGCTTGCCTCCTCAGTTGAACCATGTCGAACGTAGTCAGCCAAATAGTTTCAAATGTCTGTATACAGAGGTCAGTCTGACCTGTGTGTACAGATGTCCGCTAATACAGAAGGGGGGGGGGACAAATATACGTACACATAAAAAAGTAATTTATTGTATTTACAACTAATAAATAAACATGTTTCATATAATTAACTGTACATAATGAATATATATATATATATATATATATATATATATATATATATATATGGTGGACTCTCCTATCGTGAACGATAGATGAGTGTCAGCAGTGAGTGATTCGATTCCTCCCATGTTGTGCATGCTGTCAAGAATACATTTTGTGTTTCCTCGAGTGTGACAGCAGCCCAGCCCCACTGCGAGCCATGAAGCCACACTGACTAACGAAATAGTAAATGTTTTTGTTTTAAATTTAGGCGGAACCGATCTCTATGCCTCAGTCTATTTTGTTCAAAGCTCTTTAGTCTAGAGAAACATGTCTTACGCCATTCCTTCCGATCCGATGCTAGATCTTCCCAAGCACTCAGGTCAATATCGAGGCGTTTCAAATTGTCCTTCAATTTGTCTTTGTAGCATAAGAGAGGACGTCCTCTAATTAACTGTACACAGAGTCATAATAACTAAATATGGGTGCCCTTATAGTATGTGGCGAACATTTTGATTCTGTTATAATATAAGGCCTACCTTGTTTGAATGTGTCCTACCGCAGTAAGAGTATATTTATAGATATAAGTAATAGGCAATTTATTTAAAGTAATTATTTTCCCCATATATTCAATTTCAAGAAATGCAATTCAGTCATAAGCTGTATATAGTAATTAAGAATAATTAAAAAAAGAATGTATCTATAATTTACATGAATCAGAGATCTATTTAATTATAGAATATTCCAAAATTCTGAAATAGGGTTAGGGTTAGGTTAGAGTTAGGGTTAGCAGTTATTATTATATTATAACCTCATAATATGCTTTTTTTGGTAGGTCACATACTATAAGAGATATGATTGCGTAGGCCACATTCAAAAGGTAGGCCATATACATATTAAAATATTAATGGTGCACTTGGAACAGTCCACAAAAGTTTAGAAAGCAGACTAGAAGATTTGGAAGTCAGAGGAAGAATTGAGACCATATGTTGTATACCCTTTCTTTACTTCTATTATTCTTCTGCTCATCTTTGGTATCTTACGTTCTTCTTCTAGCATCTCTTCTAACGTCTCTGTTCTTGCTGGTTGGTCATCCTTGATTCATATCTTCTTCTAGGTCAGTCTTGTTGCCAAGACATTCATTAACCACGAAACCATAATATTTATTTAAACCTTTATTTACTTAACTAAACATATTTCTCTAACAAGACACAACGAGCGTATGCAGTGAGCTCCAGCTAAGGCAGATACATCTTCTCTGCCTGACGTCCAAGCTGAAACTGAGATCCAACCAGGTCCCACTACCGCCCGTGATATGAAAAGGGGTCATCCCTTCAGAAATACAGGGGGTTGACAATACCCCGAAGAGCCCTGGAGAATTGAAGAGACTTGTTTTCACTCAGACATCTAGCTAACGTTCGTGTGAAAAACTCTCATAACAGTAGTAGTGTAAGGTTCAAGGTTATAACAAAGTTACAACTTGTTGAAACCTAACAAACTCCGACACGTTTGTGGGACAGAACACTTTATATTAAAACAGCACAGGAATATGATAAGATACATAAACAATAGAATAGTGTACATAAACATACATACATGAAAGGACTGGAACGTCCGTACATAAGAACCACTAACTAACTTAGTGGAGTGAAGTCACAAAATGTCTAACCCATGTTGTTCAGCCGAGAAGATGTAGCTAAGAGAGAGAAGCGTTTGAAATAGCCGCTTAAATACCATAGCTCCTGGTGAGAACCAGCGACAACCCAGCGAGAAGATAACTTTTCCAGGCAAATGTAAAGATAATCCCCACAATGGTATACAATTGGATCACCTAATCCTGGTTAAAAGGTTAATTAACAAAAAAATAAGAATTTGCCATGATGTGGATTTTTAAAAAATCTTTAAAAGATACCATAGAACTGCTAAAATTAATTAGAATGTTTAAAGATACCATTAAAATGCTAAAATTAACTGGAATGTTTAAAGGATACCAGAGAAATGCTAAAATTAACTAGAATGTTTAAAAGATACCATAGAACTGCTAAAATTAACTAGAATTTTAAAAAGATACCATAGAAACTGCTAAAATTAACTAGAATTTTAAAAAGATACCATAGAACTTGCTAAAATTAACTAGAATGTTTCAAAGATACCATAGAACTGCTAAATTAACTAGAATTTTAAAAAGATACCATAGAACTGCTAAAATTAACTAGAATGTTTCAAAGATACCATAGAACTGCTAAATTAACTAGAATTTTAAAAAGATACCATAGAACTGCTAAAATTAACTAGAATGTTTTAAAAGATACCATAGAACTGCTAAAATTAACTAGAATGTTTAAAAGATACCATAGAACTGCTAAAATTAACTAGAATTTTAAAAAAGATACATAGAACTGCTAAAATTAACTAGAATAGAACTGTAAAATTAAAGAATGAAAGATACCATAGAACTGCTAAATTAACTAGAATATTTAAAGATACCATAGAAGTAACTAAAATTAATTAAAAGATACCATAGAACTGCTAAATTAACTAGAATGTTTAAAAGATACATAGAACTGCTAAAATTAACTAGAATGTTTAAAAGATACCATAGAACTGCTAAAATTAACTAGAATGTTAAAAGATACCATAGAATGCTAAAAATTAACTAGAATATTTAAATGATACATAGAAGTACTAAAGAATGTAAAAAATACCATAGAACTGCTAAAATTAACTAGAATGTTTAAAAGATACCATAGAACTGCTAAAATTAACTAGAATGTTTAAAAGATACCATAGAACTGCTAAAATTAACTAGAATGTTAAAGATACCATATGAAAAGAGTTTGAGATTTGAGAGACGTACTGTCACTCAATTTCCAAATACATTGAATGCAACTTTAATCGGTGTTGAACATTCCCTTCTTTTTCTTCTTATTTATGTTCTTTATTATATATTTTTTTTAAAAATCTTTTACTTATAGATTCTTTAGGCAAATCCCACACTCCATGACTTTCCCTTTTTTTCGGTCATCGAGTGCGAATAGACGTATGGCATTCTTCGAAATTTTTAGAGTGCATCTCAAAGGACAAGGCCACGAAGGGATTTATTCTTATCCGTTTTTTACGAAGAAGAACTGATCGTTTTTTAAGCATTTTTCTTGTGTAAGAGCGTTCCGAAAAATTCCCACAGGTTCTTGCCAAAATTAATTCATAAAAAGGCTTTCCAAGAAACATTTGTTTTATTTCAACCCATTATGGGTTATTTAATGCCGATTCATTTGAAAATGTTTGATTGTCATGTCGCGCATGTAGCACGGATATTCATGTCAATCTCTCGCCAACCTTCCAGATCATTCATTGCCACTGGGAGGTCTTCTGCGCAGCATCCAGCATCCTCGCATAAGTGGTCAGTGTAGGTCCTTGGTGAGCGGACCGCCAACACATGGACATGCTAGTGTGGACCACACTAGCATGTCCATGTGTTGGCTTCCACGGGAGAACGTTGCTTATGAGCTCGTCCTTGCTTCTCCAGCAGTTTCCTGCGTGCCTAGTCCATCTCACTCGGATAGTTTGTGAGATGGGGGGGGGGCAGGTGGCTATACAACTGCTTCCTTGTGGGGTGCTGTTTCCACGACTTGTTCAAGACTGTTGTAAACGTACCTTTTTATGTCCGATGGCATTAAGCTTTTAAATTATCATTAAAATAGGTTTACTTTCGTTTCTTTAATTAATGGCATATCAACAATCACAGGTTATTTAATGCCAAAGCCGTCCTTGTAGTAGCCGAAACGTTCAAACGAAGGCAGATAAGTATTAATTTATTAATAAATACATCTGAATATTTTTCATATTTTCAGTACAACCCCCCCCAACACACACACAGGTATATACAGTTATGCCGGCTGGGACTTTCGAATACACCGACTGCACCTCTACAGAGGCACAGCACCCCCCATGGGGCCGACTGCTGGCTGTAGGTAGCAACCCGGGATGTTTAAGGATGGAACCGTGGTGGATGAGCTGCCCAAGACATGCAACACTTTGGTCCTTACTTAGGCTAGACAGGCGGTCGGAAATCAATCGGCTGGTCACGTCAATTCCTAACACCTATATGATTGTCCCAACCCTATTGCCCTTATGGCAGGCTCCAACTCTTTTTATACTATATGTGCTATAAGGCAATAGGTGAGGGTCTTATTGTGCCGGGTATGACTTTAAACTCTAATGATGATATTCCATTTCTGGAGGTGTGGGGAATGTGGAGCAACCATTCATCACTATTGCTTCCAGGTCCACCCTGAGCCAGAGTGGTAGTACCTGTTAGGGTTCCATCCATAGAACAAAATGAGTTCTAAAAATGTGTTTAAAAACATTGAGTACCAATCAAGAATGAATAAAACAAAATTTGTTCGGAATAAAATAACCCAACTAGGGTTGACATGCCGTTAAAACCAACCAACCCACCAACCAACAGATGTGTGTGTGTGTGTGTGTGTGTGTGTGTGTGTGTGTGTGTGTGTGTGTATTGCAACATCCAGACGGCGATAAGGATTTCAACACACACACACACGCACACACACACACACACACACACACACACACACACACACACACACATATATATATATATAATATATATATATATAATGTATATATTTCACCATGTGAAAAATGTAAATATCCTCATCAGTTCAACGTATCTATTTCCTACGACGATACCCATTGCTCAACAAACGCCTCCTCGTGGTATCAAGTAACTGTTAATCATTCATAGTAAACTATTATAGATGTAAAGTGAATATCCTAAATACTAATGATTTGCACAGTTATATGACATCAAATATTCCAATCAAGTACCAATAATTTTGAAATATCTAATACCCATAATAAAGATATATAGTTGAGCGAAGTTTAATAGGTTTAGATTCAGACTTTATATTATACTAGACTACTTGCCGAACCAAGATTAAAAAGTCCAGTCTACCATACTATTTACCAAGAGTTGGAGATAGTTAGCTATGTGAAATGAAATCAACCTCGTCTAGGATTTGAACACGGATCGACTAGTCTATTTCCTACAACGGTAACCATTACACGAGTCGCCTCCACGTTAAGAAAGACATAAAGATGCAATTATGATTGTATCATTATCATCATCATGTCACGCAAGCAGCACGGGTATCCATGACAATCTCTGGCCAGCCTTCCCTATCATTCATTGCCCCTGGGAGGTCTTCTGCGCAGCAAATAGCATCCTCGCATAGTTGGTCAATGTAGGTCCTTGGTAGGCTGCCCAGACTAGCATGTCCATGTGTTGGCTTCCACAGGAGAACGTCGCTTATGAACTCACCTTCCTTCTCCAGCAGTGACCTGCATGCCTAGTCCGTCTCACTCGGATGGTTTGTGAGATAGGGGGCATGTGGCCATACAGCTTCTTCCTTGTGAGGTGCTGTTTCCACGAATTGGGCACCGACCCTGCTTTAGTGGTAACCAGCGGCCCGGCTTACCAGTAGCTAAGGGTCGGGTCGCGGTTATATGAGGGTTATGATACTTGATGAGGCGACAGTAGAAGCCACAGGCCGACTAATTGGCCTCGACCCTGCCTTAGTGGCAACCAGCGGCCCGGTTACCGGCAGCTCCTGGATGATTTTATAAAGAGACATTATTAACACATATCAGACTATTGTTTTTATTTTTGTGATGTCCATCCTCTCAGTGGGGTTCCGACTGTATCCCTATCGAGGGGCAATGAGAAAAGTGGCTGTCCTAGGACTCTAACATGTACTACAACCCTGAGTCAAAGTGGACCTGAGAGTAATGGCAATTAAGGGTACACCACACTCCCCAGAATTGATGTGCCGGTACTTTGTTGTCGCCGCTTCTTCTGGACGTCTTCATAGTTTTGCGCCAAAGTGGCTTCAAACATGAACAGTCCGCAAGGGAGAACCTGCCACCACCGAGGGCGGTCCTGAGTCAATTTTCCCAGCTGAAAGGGGTAATGCCAAAGAACTGGAACCACGCCACTTGAAACAATTCAATATCATACTCAGGACACAATAACATTAAGTTGGTTGGATTTTACGGCATGTCAACCCTTGTTGGGTTATTTTATGCCGAAGACGGTTTTGTTTATTCATTCTTGATGGGTACTCAATTTTTTAATCTCAAATTTTTTAAATCTCATTTTTTAAATCTCAACTTTTGAAACACTTTTAAACTCATTTTTTTTTTATTCACCCCATAGATGGGAACCTAACAGCTACTACCACTTCGGGTCAGTGTGGACGTGGGATTAATGGTGATGAAGGAGTACTCCACATCCCCCAGAGTTCCAGAATTGGAACTTCGCCACTAGATACAGTTTAACGTCATACCTAGGACTAAGATGGTGTAGTGGGTTTTCCATATGGTCAATAGGGTTGGGACAATTATATATGTGCTAGGGCTTGACGTGACCAGCCGATTGATCGGAGGGGGCCTCTCCGACCGCCCGTCTAGCCCAAGATAGGGCCAAAGTGGAGTATTGCATGTCATGAACTGCTCCATCCACCTGGGCTCTATCCTTAAGCATCACGGGTCGCCACTCACAGCCAACAGGTGGCCCCATTGGGGCAGTCTAACCCTCTGCAGAGGTAGAGTCGGTGCATTCTAACGCCTCAGCCGACAGGGCGGTGCTTAACATTAAGCAATAAAGAATATCTATTTAGTTGAAAAAGAAAGCTATTTGGGAATTCGATTATATACTCTAAAAGTTATCTCATCAACTGAACAGACAGTGTATTAAATTATTAATTATAACACCAACAGCTGTGAAAATTATATTGGCTCTGTCATGGCGGAAAATAGTTGAAGGTTTGTTACCAATTAAGATAACGTTTCCTTGAGGTGTCTCTCTTAGTTTGGACTAACAGGTACTAAATGGTTGTCAGTTGTAATAACAGCGGTGGTCTGTCTTTACATTGTTACATAATGTAGAGGCATAGCCTATCATTTTTGTAAGTTAGATTTTTAAAAATCTCCCCTCTTCAATTTTCGCTCCCCTTCATATATGATCTCCCCTATTCAATATTCGCTCCCCTCAATACATGATCTCCTCTCTCATATCCGCTCCCTCCATACATGATCTCCCCTCTTCAATATCCGCTCCCCCTCCATACATGATGTACCCTCTTCAATATTCGCACCCCTCCATAAATGATCTCCCCTCTTCAATATTCACTCCCCTCCATACATCATCTCCCCTCTTCAATATTCGCTCCCCTCTATACATGATCTCCTCTTTTCAATATTCGCTCCCATACATGATCTCCTCTCTTCAATATACGCTCCCTCCATACATGGCCTCCTCTCAATATCCGCTCCCCTCCATACATGATCTCCCCTCTTCAATATTCGCTCCCCTCCATACATGATCTCCCCTTTTCAATATTCACTCCCTCCATACATGATCTCCCTCTTCAATATCCGCTCCCCTCCATGCATGATCCCCCCTCTTCAATATTCACCCCCCTCTATACATGATATCCCTCTTCCATATCCGCTCCCTTCCATACATGATCTCTCCTCTTCAATATCCGCTCCCCCCCATACATGATCTCCCCTCTTCAATATCCGCTCCCTCCATACATGATCTCTCCTCTTCAATATCCGCTCCCCTCCATACATGATCTCCCCTATTCAATATCCGCTCCCCTCCATACATGATCTCCCCTATTCAATATCCGCTCCCTCCATACATGATCTCTCTTCAATATTCGCTCTCCTCCATACATGACATTCCCTCTTCAATATTCGCTCCCATCCATACATGATCTCCTCTCTTCAATATGTTCTCCCCACCATACATTATGTTCTCACCATCATACATTATTTCACCTCTTTAATATTTGCTCCCCTCAATTTCAATACATCATTTTTCTCTGCTCCCCTTTTTTTTAAACCTAACTCCCCCTTTGTTTTCCTTAACTTATTTTCTTTTTTTTATAAATTATTAAGTTGGATTTTAGAATTAACGTTATTTTTAAAATCAAAACTACAGTACCTTACAAATTGATAATAAAAACGGTGAAATATGTTTAACATATAACAATATTTGTAATTGGTAATTTGCTTGAAGCATTGTTAAGTATGTTATAATATATTAATTTGAAGGCAATTACAATGCGTGTAAAAAAATTTAAAAAATGATGTTATTTTTTGTCTTATCGTTTTCAAAGAAACTTTATCTTCATTCATAATATAAAAAAGGGGGAAGGGAGAAAGAAAAAAGAAGAAGAGGAAGAAAAAAAAGAAAAGAAGAAAAAAAAGTATAACCACGAAAAACAAAACTTAAGCACGTTCATTTCTGATATTCGTCTCTGAAGATAAAGTTTCTTTGAAATTGATAAGACAAAAAATAACATCTTTTTGTTTTATTTTTTATACGCATTGTAATTGCCTTCAAATTATTAATATATTATACAACAATATTTGTTTAATTTATTCTCACTGACAGGGAATACAGCGGGATGGTTTGGATAGAATTCAAGTGTGTGTTGTCATGTGTTTGTATACACATGAGACCCGAGTCCTTGTCTGCTGACTCTCTGCTTGTCAGTCTTTATTTAACACAGGGTAGAAAATGCTTCTACACTTAAAAATGACTTAACTAGCTCAACCGTGCTGACGCACGTTGTCACAAGTTCAACCTATGCTGACGCACGTCTGTAAAGTCCAAAACCCCATGTAACATTCCATATCCGGGTGACTGTCAGTCCTTAACAGATCAAAGGGCAGCAACTCCATTTTTGTTAGGTCTACCAGCACTTACAAAAATGATAGTTTGATTGAAAAGTTTTCAGGCCAGGGTCATCTGAAGCAGATCTCCGATTTTCTCGGGGAGTCACGCGATCAGAAGAGTCTGAAAAGGAAATATTAGAATTTAACAGTGTTGAGCAATCACCTGTTGTGGTCAGACGTATTTTATCATCGGCTTTGCAGTCTCGGATGACTATATAGTTTTTGTGCCCCTGAAGTTACAGCGTCTCCTGTGACTGTGAAGTCCAATGTTCGAAAAACATTCTCGTCTACAGATGTCGCATGTGAAGGCTGTCCCTGAAGATGTTGATGTGCCGGTACTTTGTTGCCGCCTCTTCTTCTGGGCGTCTTCATATAGTTGCGCCAAAGTGGCTTCAGACATGAAAAGTCGGCAAGGGAGAACCTGCCACCACCGAGGGCGGTCCTGAGTCAATTTTTCCCAGCTGAAAGGGGTAATGCCAAAGGACCTGAAAACATTCTTGAAGACTTTAGAATTTGACTGATTTGAGCAAACCCCTGTTGTTGTTAGACGTATTGTGATAGTGTGTTAAAATTAATTTTAAAATAAATTAGAATACCCACCAAGCATGAATACAACAAATTGTCTTTGGCATAAAATATCCCAACCAAGGTTGATATGCCGTAAAATCCAACAAACCAGACTAAACCAAACCAAACCGAAGAATATTGCATTAATGTATAAAAAACATGTGTAATATCATTTTGCTTTTTTTATTATTTTTTTTACTCATCCTCATGAGGTTACTACTTTTCGACTGAGACAAAAAGGTGCATATAGCATAAATGCGCCCTGGCCTTCTGCCCTGAAACACTAAGCGGTGCCTGCTGAAAATTCGACGCGTGGTACTTATGGACTCCCTAGTTGGTTAAAGGCATTTTTCCTGAAACGGTAATGCAATATAAAAGTATTATCT
>CM042182.1:31443477-31445977 GCA_023376005.1 Doryteuthis pealeii | reverse complement strand
TTGGAACACAGAAAGAACGAAGAAGAAGAAGAAGAAGAAGAAGAAGAAGAAGAAGAAGAAGAAGAAGAAGAAGAAGAAGAAGAAGAAGAAGAAAGAGAGAGAGAGAGGGGGGAGATACAAAGAGAGAAAGAAAGGAAGACAGAAACAAACAAACAAACAAACAATGACAGAAAAAAGGGTATAATAAATACGCTTTCTTTCTGTCACTGTTTCTTTATTTATTTATTTATTTCTGTCTCCCCTTCTCCTCTCTCTCTCTCTCTCTCTCTCTCTCTCTCTTCTCTTCTCTCTCTCTCTCTTCTCTATTTTATGTGTTCAATATTTTGTTTCTGTCTTCCTGTCTTCTTTTCTGGTTTTCTTTGCATTTCCTTCTTTCTTTCCCTCTGTCTGCATATTTCTTTTTTATCTATTTATTCATGTTGGTGTTTCTGTGTTTCCTTCCTTCTGTCTGTCTGTCTGTCTGGATGCATACTTTTCCCTTTCATTCTTTCTTTCTATCTTTCTTGATCCCTTTCCATATTTTTTCTTTCTTTATTCCTTTCTTTCTATCTTACTTCCGTTATGCCTTTTTTTGATTTATTTACATACATTTCTTGCTTTTTTTCTCCTTTTCTTTCTTTCTTTCTTTCTTTCTTTCTTTATTTATTTATTTATTCATTTATTTCTGCACCATATGTCTTCTTTTTGGTATATTATTCTTTCTTTCTTTCTTTCTTTCTTTCTTTCTTTCTTTCTTTCTTTCAGTGTTTCTGCGTTTCTTTCTTTCTGTCTGCCTGTCTTCCTTTCTTTGCATATTTTGCTTTCTTTCTTTCTTTCTTTATTTCTACTCCATATGTCTTATTATTTGTATATTTTTCTTTCTTTCTTTCTTTTTCTTTTTTTTCTGTCAGACCTGTCTTCCTTTCTTTGCATATTTTTCTTTCTTTCTTATTTTCTTTTTCTTCTTCTTTCTTTCTTGATCCACTTCAAATTTTTTCTTTTCTTGTTTTTTTTTCTTTTTCCATCCGGTTTTTCTTCTTTCTTTCTTTCTTTATTTATTTATTATTTATCTAACTAGCTGTCTTCTTGTTTTGCTTTTGGGATAATTTCGTTTCTTTCTTTCTTTGCACAATGTGTTTATTTATGTGTTTACTAGAAGTGACTACCCGTTTAAAAAAGGTTAGTCTCACAGATCCATTATCATTGAATCGCGAGTTGAATCCTGGTAGTATGCCCCATTTTTATCCCCACGTAAAAAAGACCTTGCGTTGATCCAGCCACTCTGAAAAGAAAAATTAATGTCTATCATTTAAAATAAAAAAATCTAGTCTTTAATTTTTTTAAATTATCTTCACGAAACCAAACCTTCATTACTTTTGCTCAAAAACCAAGCCATGTTGATATTATATGTATTTATATATTTTCTTTGTCGTTAATTGTTTTATTTTCGAAGTTTCCTCCGGACATACATATACAAACAACTGACATTTATATATGTATAGATTACTGTTTAACTGTGTTCTTTTTTGCCTATTATTTTGTTTTCTTTCTATAATATATTTCCTTCCATAATATATTTCTTTCTTTTTTCTTTCCCTCTTTCTTTTTTCTTTCTTTCTTTCTTTCCTACTATCGTCCTTGATTCTTTTAGATAATTTATTCCTTCCTTCTTTTTATTTTATTTTTTTAGATAGTTCTTCTTTTCTTTCTTTCTTTCTTTCTTCCTTCCTTTCTTCTTCTTCCTTCGTTTTTTTCTTCTCTGTCTTCCTTTCTTCTTCTTTCTTTCTTTCTTTCTTTCTATTGTCTCAGTTCTTTTAAATAATTTCTTTCTTTTTAATTTTATTTTTTAGATTAGTTATCTTTCTTTCTTTTTTTCTTCTTTTTCTTCCTTCTTCGTTTTTTATTTCTCTGTCTTCTTTCTTTCTTTCTTTTTTCTTTCTTGTTATCATCGTTGCTTCTTTTAAATAATTTATTCCTTTCTTCTTTTTATTTTCTTTTTTAGATACTTCTTTCCTTCCTCCTTCCTTCCTTCCTTCCTTAACGTTTTTCTTCTCTACTCTGTCTTCTTTCCTTTCTTCTTTCTTTTTCTTTCTTCTATCCTCGTTGTTTCTTGTTAAATAATTTATTCCTTTCTTCTATTTATTTTCTTTTAGATAGTTCACTCCTTCCTTCCTTCCTTCCTTCTTCTTCCTTTTTTCTTTCTTTCTTTTTCCGGGGTCTCTAATATCAGTAATATCTTCCTCTGTTGTTTCTTTGTTTATTACAACTGTCTAGAATTGTTCTTGACTTGCAAGATGTCTGATGCTGCATCTTGATTGCAGACAAGCAAAGTATAATTCAGATATAAATACCTATGTCATATTGAATGATGGAAACACACTGATATATAATTCACACGTAACCAATAGACTCCAAATATTTAATGAATAACGAATTATCTCTAAAGCAAAGATAACAGAATTTCATTATTCTTTGTTCTCGGGTGGAGTGGTCTTGGGGCTAGTGCGGCTGCTGGGTCTGG
>CM042182.1:31431022-31438522 GCA_023376005.1 Doryteuthis pealeii | reverse complement strand
TTTTTTTTTTTTTTTTTTTTTTTTTTTTTTTTTTTTTTTTTTTTTTTTTTTTTTTTTTTTTTTTTCTCTATATCCCTGGTCTTTCTACTCTTTCTTTTTACTTTTTATTCCTTCTTCTTCTCCTCTTCTTTCTTTTTCTTTTTTTCTTTCCTTAGTTATCAATCGTTGTTTTTTTTAAAAAAAAAATAATTATTCGCTTTCTTTCTTCTCTTTATTTTCTTTTTAGATAGTTCACATCTTTTCTTTTCCTGTCTTCTCTTCCTTCTTTCTTCCCTTTCTTTCTTCTTCTTCTTCTTTCTACCGGTCTATATATCAGTATATCTTCTCTGTGATTTCTTTTTTTTTATTTACAACTGTCTAGAATTTTGTTCTTGACTTGACAACATGTCTGATGCTGCCATCTTGAATTCGCAGACAAGCAAAAGTATCAATTCAGATATAAATACATATGTCATATTGAATGATGGAAACTACACTAATATATAGTATCACACGTAACCCAATAGACTCCCAAATATTTATGAATAAGAATTATCTTCTAAAGCAAAGATAACAGAATTTCATTATTCTGAGTCGAACATTACACAATAAAAGCGGATATTTTCGATACAATTTATCATCAAATTTTGCAACAATCAAACTCTTATATAGACCTACTATATAGAGACCTCTTCGTATATTGTATTATTTTGTAGAGTATACAGCCACGCGTATACAGGTATATACATACCTGTATACACCGTGGCTGTATACATATATTTTCATCTGGGATATTTAACTCTCTCTCTCTCTCTCTCTGTCTGTCTCTCCTCTCTCTGTCTCTCTGTCTCTCTCTCTCTCTCTCTCTATATATATATATATATATATACATTTTTGGAACAGCTGAATTTATGAAGGATTTTAAAGAAATAATGACATACTTTTATTGGTCAGCAATTTTCGAAACGATCTACCGGTCGTTACTTTTGACAAAGCACCAGTCGAAAGGGCCCTTAAGTTTTCATTTTCTCTTTTCTCTTTCGAAAATTGCTGATCAATAAAAGTATATCATATTTTTTTTTAATATTTATATATATATATATATATATATATATATATATATATATATATATATATATATGCTTTCCACTCCAAGTGAGCACTGTGGGGACATTATTGTAACTTCACCGTTATTAGCCGTGACCGTTCAGTTTACAGATTAAGTTCTCTGGTGATTGTAAAAAATACCGCCGTAAGTATGTAGCAATTAATTGTACACCCTAGACTAACAGCCCGCTGATAGCCGCAAGGGAATGAACTTGACAGACGAAAATTCTGTCGGGTTTCGATCCCAGCTAGAGGTAGCTGTTAAAATGTCGAGCCGCACTGATGAGAAGTAAACTTCGAAACACGTGTCTGTGGATGAGTGATATATATGCTTCCCACTCCCATGGTTGAGCACTGTGGGGGGACATTAATTGTAACTTCACCGTTTATCATTAGCCGTGACCCGTCTGTTTACAGATTAAAGTTCTCTGGTAATTGTAAAATATGCCGCCGTAAAGTATGTAGGAATTAATTGTTCACCCTAGACTATCGGCCCGCTGATAGCTGTAAGGGTAAGGAACTTGACGACGAAAGTTATGTCGATTTTCGATCCCGCTAGAGGTAGCCGTTAAAATGTCGAGCCGCACTATGTGAAGTAAACTTCGAAACACTTGTCTGAGGATGACTGATATATATATATATATATATTAGTGTACAATACATTTAAGGTACAATTGTTATCATTGGTTTCCAGACAGCATGCTTGCTACCCTTCATCCCGACAAAGCGCCTGTTAAGAAATACTTGGAATTTCTCTTCATTAATATATGATTCAAACACAACCAAAACAAACACAAGATACTAAGGAACAACGACCAACAAAAACAGTAGTGTACACATATATAAATGAATAGACATTCAAGTATTTCTTAACAGGCGCTCTGCCGTGATGAAGGGTAATAAACATGCTGCCTGGAAACCAATGGTAACAATTGCACCTTAAATGTATGATGTATGTATACTATAACAAATAAATACAATTCTTACAAAATACTTTATTCTCAATTCTCATATTCTAACAAAGGACTAACAAATATATATATATATATAATATATATATATATATTAATATAATGTTATCCACAGACACGTGTTTCGGCGGTTCACGCCTCTTCAGTGTGGCTAGACACAGCTATCCTTGGCTAGGGTCGAACTGAGACTAACCGTTTGGCAGCCTGATATCTTATCCCCTCGTCCACTGACAGCTGTAGCGGGACTGCTGTTTTTAAACTATTAAGTACATAGGTTTGTTCATCGTATTTTACGGTCACAGAGAGATCAAATTTCCATCATCGCTTATATGCTTAGTAGTGATAGTTAATTTAAATTACCAGTTAGAGAGCTCATACCAAATTTATGGGAGCATATATTAATAAGTCATCCACAGACACGTGTCTCGGCGTTTCACGCTTCTTCAGTGTGGCTAGACACAGCTATGCCTGGCTAGGGTCGAACTCAGACTGACCGTTTGGCAGCCTGATATCTTATCCCCTCGTCCACTGACAGCTGTAGCGGGACTGGTGTTTTTAAACTACTAAATACATAGATTTGTTTATGTATTTTACGGTCATAGAGAGATCAATTTCCGGGGAAACGAGCATTGCTTAGTAGGAGACAGTTAATTTAAATTACCAGTTAGAGAGCTCATACCAAATTTATGGGACATCTCCTCTATTAATAATGGAGATTCGCTTCCGGTTTTTGTCTGTAACAAAAACTGCGTCACTGCTTACGTCACACTACGTAAAACGTCATAACATAGAATAAATACACTCAACATTTGAACATGCAATGTTAGACAGTCCTCATTGTTTTTTTAAACAAGTTTTAATAAATACATACCTGGTATTATCTATCTATCTATAGTTTGTTTTATTTTAATATATATTTAAAGTTATCAGAACTAATTTTCCATTTCAATTTTTTAATTTTTTATTCCTTTAATAAATTTATTTCATTTTTTACTCCTTTAATAAATTTGATGGTTTTACTTTACTTATGATACAAACTCTATGATATTAAATTTTCAACTCCCATCCTCTCAGGCAATATTTATTTTACGTCACCCAGAGGGCGTTTTTTAAATTTTGCTAGTATATATAATGTGCGAGCTTTTTTTCTGATATCTCAATACATCTTTAATTTGAGATCTTCTACAAAATTAACCTCTGCTAAATTTACTTGAGTTTATTTAAAAAAGAATATCTTCTTCCGAGAGCATATGCTCACCTTCCGATGTGTGCTCGCACCGTGTGGACCTCTCGCTACCTTGACTGAGCAAACGCTAACACACGAGAGATGCTTCAAGTGCAATTACATTTCTTATTGGCCGGTGCAAATCCCTTACGAAGCCTTAACCCCTGTTTTAAGTGCGTCACAGACCCCAAGGCCATCGATCCGCTGCACACGAATTTCTTATACAATCTCCCCCCCTCTCTCTCTCTCTCTCTCTCTCTCTCTCTCTCTCTCTCTCTCTCAGAAAATATCTCTCTTTCTCTCTCTCATACAATATCTATATATATATCATACAATATCTCTCGCTCTCTCTCTCTCTCTCTCTCATACAATCTCTCTCTCCTTCTCTCTCATGCAAAATCTCTCTCTGTCATACTATCTCTTTCTCACTCTCTCTCTCTCTCATACAATATCTCTCTCTCTCTCTCATACAATATCTCTCTCTCTCTCCTCTCTCTCATATAATATCTCTCACTCTCTCTCTCTCAATATCTCTCTCTCTCATACAATATAATCTCTTTCTCTCTTCTCTCTCTCTCTCTCTCTCTCTCTCTCTCTCTCTCATACTATATCTCACCCACTCTCTGACTCTCTCAATACAATATATATATATATCTCATACACTATCTCTCTCCTCCTCATCAAATATATCTCAATCTCTCTCTCACACCCTCTCTCTCTCTCTCTCTCTCTCTCCCTCTGAATACAATATCTCTCTCTCTCTCATCTCTCTCTCTCTCTCCCCTCTCTCTCTCTCATCTCTCTCTCTCTCTCTCTCTCTCTTCTCTCTCTCTCTCTCTCTCTCTCATTTTATTATTTCCTTTATTGCTATTTTTGCTGCCGTATTATATATTTTTCTTTCTTTGTACAATTTGTATCATGTTTTTCTAATCCATTTCATTCATTTCTCTTTTTTCATTCATTTTTCTTTTTTTTCATTTTTTCTTTTTGGTTTTTCCAGGAATCTGCTCGCAGTTATCGGAAACAACAACATTAACCTTGATCCAACCCTAAACCCAACACCACGAAGCAGTTAAATTCATCTTCAGATTTATTTTTTTACCTTGATTAATACTTCCTTTTATTCTGCTCTTTATTTTTGTTTTGAATTTCGCCTCTATAATACGCACCCATGGCAAAATAATTTGAATTGCATCGGAGGTGCCGGTAGAGCACTTGCCTAGGAATCAAAAGGTTCTTGGTTCGTTATCGGCCCTCGCTAGAGTAGAAGTAGCACAGGGCTCTGTGTGATAATGTGAGGAGCTGATGGTATCTGTGGCGCTTTCACCTCAGAGGAAAAAAACCTCCTTGGTCTAGCGCAAGGGGTTATTTGCCGCTCATCCCACTTATGAGAGATTGACACAAGGACATTTTAATGTGGGCCCACCCACAAGTCGAAGCTTATGGGTGGTAGGTGGAAAAAATTGCGTCGATCCCTTCGGCATTCCCCCACAAGAGGGGCGCTTCAGGCGCTGGGCAATAAACCCAGCCCTGCCCCTTTAAGTCAAGGGGCAGGTATTGCCTGGGAGTAAAGCCCCCTGGGATCGACGCTATTAATTAAAAACTTAACCTGATCCAGTGGCCGAAGCACACTGGACCCCCAACCGAGGCCGGGTGCAAGGTAAGTATTGGTCTAGCGCAAGTGAAAAGTGGATATACGCCCTCGCTGTCTAGCTGATACCAATATTAGGCCTCCCCATTGAATTTACTTACTTATGTAAGATTCAAAGGTTATGACAAAGTCATAACTCGTTGGAACGCAAACAACTCCGACACAGGTTGAGGGACAAAACATTTTATATAACAGCACAGAATAAACAGGGTACATAATACATAGAGGTGTACATGAACATACATACATAAGTAATATAAAGTTACATGTAAAAGGGATAAACATAAAAGCACAGACATGAGACTAAGAATAGTCCATCCTGTATTAATCACTTACAGTAATGTAAGGGGGGCCAAAGCCCCAACATGAAAGGGTAGTCATAAGACTACCTCATTGTGTCTTGTAGTCGAGCAGCAGGCAAAAAGAGAAAGAGAAGTTCAAATCAGCCGCTTAAATACACCAGGCCCATAGCGGGAACCAGCGACACTAAACGGGCAGACAACTCCCCAGGCAAATACGAAAATAACTCCTGCACTTACATATCACGACGATGAAAATATTATCTTACTATGGGAAATCTAATAAGTGCATTTTAATTAGTTGTTTGGACTAAGACCTTACCCAACAGTATTAGTCCGAAACTGAACATAATAGAACGACTGGAGTTCGAACCTGCTTACTGCGATTTCGCAGTCCAGCTTGTTAGCTACTACACCATGATGTCACTTTTTAAGAAAATGTTGTAATTTGTATTATTTGGATTTTTCGGACTATTGTCCTCATTTTTATTGTTATAAGTTCCGTGAAGGCTCCCGATTACGACAGGAAGGACCCCGAGTTCGACAAGAAGATCATCGAGTTCGAAGAGAAGTTTCCCAAGTTCGAGGAGGTGGTTCCCAAGTTCGAGAAGGTTCCCGAGTCCGACAAGAAATACCCGAAGAAGGTCGGAGGGCACATCAGCCGAAACATTGTGTAGATAGCAATAAAGATTAGGACAATAGTCTGGAAAATCCAAATAATACAAATTATTAAGCCTTATCTAATAAAAAAAATCAGAGGAATGTTTCAAATGTCTGACCTTATAATTCGATAATTATAGAAAATAACCATGACAAGTGAATTTGGCAAACGATTATGCGACGCTAGAACATCGTACAGTCTGTTTCAACTTTATTAAGTCTCATCAGCGATGTAAACTAACGATTTCCCTCCGACAGAAATCGAAACCGGTAGTCCAGCAGGCAAAGTCTGTGACTTTACCGCTCGGCCAACGGTCTGCATTGTGCAATACCTTGATTAATACGTCTGTTTACCGTGCTCTTTATATTTATTTTGAACTTCGCCTGTATAATACGCACCCATAACAAAATAATTTGAATTGCATCGAAGAAGAAGTTTTCTTTCATTCTTCAGTTACATATCACAACGATAAAAATATTGTCTTATGTTGGGACATCTAATGAGCGCATTATAATCAGCTGATCAGACTAATACCATTCGACCATATTACCTTTAGGCACCCCTTTTGATCTCGATTAAGAAAGGACGTTTTTAAATTACACCCTCAATATCCGGTTGTTTGTTAGGGTTAGGGTTAGGGTTAGGGTTGGGTTAGGGGTAGTTTTATAATTTTAAAAAATCTAAAAATCGTCTGTTAGAACAACCGGATATTGACGGTGTTATTGAAAAACATGTCCTTTCTTGATCGAGATCAAAAAGGGGTGCCTAAAGGTCATATGTTCCATACCATTGCGAAGGGTATTAGTCCGAAACTGAATGTAATAGAGTGGCTGGAGTTCGAACTTGCTTACTCGATTTCGTAGTCCAGCCTGTTAGACACGTTTTAAGACAATGCTGAAATTTGCATTATTTGCATTATTCGGACTATTGTTCTCATCTCATTGTTATAAGTTCCGTGAAGGCTCCCGATTTAGACATGAAGAGTTTGAAGAGAATGTTCCCAAGTTCAAGGATGTGGTTCCCAAGTTCGAAAAGGTTCCCGAATCCGATAAGAAATACCTGAAGAAGACCGGAGGGCACATCACTCGAAACGTTGTGTAGTTAACAATAAAGATGAGGACAATAGTCCCCCCGGCCTTCTTCGGGTTTTTCTTGTCGGACTTGGGAACCTTCTCGAAATCGGGGACCTTCATCCGTTGAGCCATTGGAAAATTCAGACTGAATCTTTTAGTTTTTACCATGACTCATACTGCGTTCTTTTTAAAGAAGGTCGGAGGTCCCATCGACCGAAACGTTGTGTAGATATCAATAAAGATCAAGAGAAATTGTCAAATCTTCATCTTAAAAATTCTGAGAATTTAAAAAAAATGGATTCATGATATTTCAGTTTATTTCATTTGGGATAATGGATTTGATATATGAGGAAATTAAGTTACGTGCGGAACGAATTAAACTCGTACGTCAAGTTACAAGCGTATATATATATATATATATATATATATATATATATATATATATAAAGTGAGGAAATGGAAGAAAATCCGAATGTTGAAAGATAAATGGAAAGAAAATGTATATTATTTATATTTTTGTTGAAGGCAATTACA
>CM042182.1:31411022-31428522 GCA_023376005.1 Doryteuthis pealeii | reverse complement strand
AACATACATTTTAGTCATAAGTCTTAAAAATAATGAACACATAAAAATGTTATTTACCTTGTGACAAAAAAATATCACACAGACCATCAAGTTAGAGGAACAAGACACTGCTGAAGAAGCAAGGTCGATCTTATGAGAGTCGTTCTCTATGGATATCGACATGTGGACACACCAGTGTCGGCTGACTAGCAACAAACTATAACAATCAGCTCTGTCTGGATTCTGAGTGTCATATGAAGGACCTACCAGGGGAGATGACCGATAGGGGCGAGTAAAGATTCTTGTTTCAGGTTGATAATCCTAGTTTTGTAAATAGGGTTGCTAACTGATAAAAGTGAAAAATTATTATTATTATCATTATTATTATTATTATGTACTCCTTTTAAGTTTTCACATCAGCATTAGCCCATGGTATTTTACTGTAGTCTGAGTGACAGCAAATCTCCTCAGGTCTCCAAGACTCTTCTGAGTGTTCTGGCAGATTGCAGCAGTGCAGTGTTCTGAATGGTTTCAATCCTTCCTCTGATTTCCAAACTTTCCAAATCCTTTTACAATCCTTTTGGGACTGTTCCAAGTGCACCAACTACAATTGGTATTACTTTCATATTGCATAACTTGTTTAGTTCTCTGGCAAGATTCAGGTATTTGTCCATTTTTTCCTTTTCCTTTAGCTTCACCCTGTGGTCTGCTGGAACTACAAAATCCACCCGTTGACAAGTTCTTTCTTTTTTGTTAATCAACATTAGGTCAGGTCTTCTTGCTGGGATAAGGTGATCCGTTGTTATTTCAAAGTCCCAGAGAATTTTATGCGTTTCGTTCTGAAGAACAGATTCTGGTTTATGCATTATTATTATTAGTAGTAGTAGTAGTATTAGTAGTAGTAGTAGTAGTATTGAGTTCTTCACACCAACGTTAGCTGATGGTATTTCCCTTGAGTCAGAGTGACAACAAGTCTCCTCAGGTCTCCAGGACTCTTCTGGGTATTCTGGCAGATTGCAGCTGTGCAGAATTCTGGATGGTCTCAATCCTTCCTGTGATTTCCAGATTTTCCAGTCTTTTTCCCAAGCTTTTTTGCAGCGTTCCAAGTGCACCAACTACAATTGATATCAATATCAAACCAAGTCCAGTTTCTAGAATGTTTAATAATTTATTGAAAATAAATTATAGTAGATATTCTTATACGCATTTAATAATTATCTCCCTAAAATTTATAATTAGATTAGATAGGTGGAACTGGGAGTAATGGCGATGAATGGGTACTCGACACTTTCCAGACACTAAGAACCTAATCCACTACCTGCTAACAGATATACAGGGTGGACCATAATGATGGGACCATAATAATAGGACACATTTTAAATGCTATTTTCTCAGATTCTAAAAACGACACAGAGTACTAAATATATTTGTTACATAAACTAATACATAGGAGTTTTGCACGTTATCTAAGATTTGAATATTACTTTACGTTTTTATTACTTTCAGGTATTGATTTTGGTGATTCTCATTATGACGTGGAGTCCAAAAGAAATTCGGTAATATCCATTGGCCACCCAGATCTAACCCCAGTGTAGTATTTTCTGTGGGGTTACCTGAGATATCGGCTATACTCAGGTATAGGTATAGGTACTTCAAGCAACATCCAAGGAAAATTGCATACAATATACCTATGTAGGGAAAACCTCAAGGACAAATTATGACAATATAATATATATATATATATATATATTATATATATTATATATATATATATATATATTCCTTCATATCTTTTATAATATATACTTTTTCTTTTCTTTCTAATATATATATTATATATATATATATATAATATATATAATTTATTTTCTTTATAACACATATATATGTATATTTCTTATAGTGTACTATAGACGTTGGTTACCTTTGGTTTCAAACCAGACTATTAACCGCTTATTCTCAAGAAAAGGACAAATTATGACAATATATATATATATATATATATATATATATATATATATATATATATATATTCCTTCATATTCTTTATAATATATACTTTTTCTTTCTTCTTCTAATATATATATATATATATATATATATATATATTATATATATATATATAATTTATTTTCTTTATAACACATATATATGTATATTTCTTATAGTGTACTATAGACGTTGGTTACCTTTGGTTTCAAACCAGACTATTAACCGCTTATTCTCAAGAAAAGGACAAATTATGACAATATATATATATATATATATATATATATATATATATATATATATATTCCTTCATATTCTTTATAATATATACTTTTTCTTTCTTTCTCTAATATATATAATATATATATATATATATATATATATAATTTATTTTCTTTATAACACATATATATGTATATTTCTTATAGTGTACTATACAATTAAAAGGCGTTGGTTACCTTTGGTTTCAAACCAGACTATTAACCGCTTATTCTCAAGAAAAGCGACCAGATTGCTGTCAGGAGAATTACAAGTGTCCCAATTCTTCTACAATCATCTAATCGAACAAATCTGCTATATTATACACAATAATTCAACTTCCTTAAATAAATTAACACCGAGAAAACAATAATAATAAGAAAAACAACAGTAAAGATACTTCAAGCAACAACCATAGAAAATTGCATACGATATACCTAAGTAGGGAAAACCTCATGAGAGAAAGAGAATTTCTTTTAATAGCAACATAAAATAATGCTACAAGGACCAATTATGACAAAGCTCAAATTATACACAGGAGAATAACAAAAGTAGGTTATTTGGTGACGGTGACGAGAGAGTTAATCACATAATAAGCGAATGCAAGAAACTGGCATAAAATGAATAGAATATTAGACATGTGTTGGTAGGAAAAGTGATCTACTGGGAATTGTTCGAGAGATTAAAATGAGTCTGTACAAACCTGAATCTATTGATGGAAAATGAGACGTATACGATTATCTGGGACGAGACATACTGATCCCCAAATTCTCGTTAGAAGACCAGACTTAGGGTTAATTAACTCGAAAAGAACTTGTGGATTTTGCAGTTTCAAAGTATTATACAGGGTTGACCATAATGATTGGACCCATTTTAAATGCGACTTTCTCAGATTATAAAAACGACACAGATCACTAAATATATTTGTTACATAACTGATACAGAAGAGTTTTACATGTTATCTAAAATTTGAATATTACATTAAGTTTTTATTACTTTCAGGTATTGATTTTGGTGATCCTCATAATGCCATGGAGTCCAAAATAAATTGTATATGTTGTCGAGGAATACTTCGCCAACGAAAGATCCATTATTGCAGCACAGAGAAAATTCCGACAGCATTTTTGGAAAGCAAGAGGCATTATACAGAAAGCTGATCCTTCGTGCTGTTACAAATTTCCGAGAGACAGCATCTGTAGAAAGATAACTGTTATTCCAATTGATATGCTAAACTACACTTTACGTGATATGAGAAATCGAGCTCTCGAATGTTTTCGTCATGACGGTGACAATCACAAGGAGATAATATTCAAATCTTAAAATACATGTATAACTCTGTTGTACCAGTTATTATAGATAGATAGATAGATAGATGCGAACGGGCTAAGGTTTTCAGACACAGACGAACAGACTGGCACACACACACACACACATACACACATCACATCTACACACAGGCATTATAAATATATAGTATTACTACATATAAATATATATATATATTGTTATTACATTATGCGAATAGAAATATGGACTTATGATACTCTTGTGTGGCGTTTTATGTAGATGTAGAGAAAATCAGCAAATACTATGTGTCTACAATCATTATGTCCACCCTGATATGAACTAAAGAATTTGTGAGGCTTAGTTGAACGTAAAGAGGCAACGATTGTATCCGCGTCTCATATAGGTCGCTAGGTGCGAATCTGGTTCATTAATAGAAAACATAAGTAAGTTGTTGCATTCTATGGCCAACAGTCTCATAAACCAGGATTCCGGTCTTTAGCATCCACTCTAATAAATAGGTTTATCTTTTCTTATGACTTATCTCTTGTGACTTTGATTTAATTTGGGAGGTTTATTTAGGCGAACAGATGTGGTATGCCATAGTTGACATGTTCACATGGAACAGACTCATAAACCAGGTTCGGTCCTTTATAGCATCACCGCAACGCACCTACCCATCCGTTTATCTAAATATGTGGTCTGCATAATTTGCATTTGGGTCCCAAGTGGGGGAGCGTGATTATGATCAAAACTGTTAAGGCAAATATTACACCTCTCCATAAATTATTGACATGCTATGTATAAATATCGCCTAATTCCTATGAGAGTTATGGTTTGTATGTGTATCTTTTCTTAATACCTCTCTTGACTCTGAGTTATTTAGGTGCATTTGGGATATTATAAAATCAAATATGTCTAAAAGAAAGAAAGTATGATCAAGGGCGCGCAAAATAATGGTGACTTTTTGTAAATTTTTGTCTGTGTTAGATAATGATTGGGCTTCTAGAGAGGCATTTTACCCGCTTCGTCGCCAAAGATAAATCTGGTGGTATTTCCCAGATTCTAAGAAAAGAAAGATCAACAGTGTCTTGCCCTAGAAGCCGAAAAGTCCAACAAATAGACCTAATCCCCGAAAGAATACATGCTTAAAAGGTCAAAACCGACATTTTTAAGTTGAATTTGATATTTAGAAGATTATGTCCATATGCGAATCCTGAATTATTACGATCTACGACATCTCCTGAATTACCTTAAATTATTGGAGAGTAGAAGATATGTGCTACAGAAACACTCGAGGCATAACAAATTTGAGTGACAATTCAGTGAAAGCGCTCAATCATCATTGTCTGGAATTCTATAGTCAAGAATCTCGTAGAGCACTGTATAATTATTAATTCAAGATAGATCGGCTGAAATGGGTGTACAGCGTCTTCTGTGACTGTTGAAGTTCCGAAATGTGGTTCAAAAAACAGCTACCGAGCATTAAATGCGTCGCATGCGAAGGCGTGGTGTCACTTCATAAAGTTAAGATGTCTTGAATTCTTTTCACCAAGCCACTAGAACAAGGAGAATGTTTTTGCCAATTCCTGAGGTGGAGTCATGCTACCGGTACCCCTCTACCATTAGAATCTGTGACGCGAGACTGTCTGTATCATTCCTGAGTAGGGCGTCATTCGTTGGCTTTAAAGGGGTTGCGCAGCCTGGGTGACTTCAGACATTGTACTTGTCCGCTACAAAGACAACGAATATTCTCCCCACCAATATATCGGAATTATAATATATATAGGGTATCGAAACTTTAAGGTAAATACTTAATGTTTCCTAATGATATCAATAAACCGTACTATATTTACCAACCCCTCCGCCACGGAGCCAAGTGCTGACAGAGGCAACAATTCTTAAGCGGAGTTTAACAGGTTTGAATACTATTTAGCCGGACTTGATGCTTACAAATTCTCCCTAACGGTATCCTTGAGCTAGTCTTAACCCAATGTTAAAGTCCCAGATCTACCCTCGAGGTCCTATTTAAATCCCATTAGTTTGAGATACCGGGAATATGCTGTCAAGAGCCTGCTATAATTCATATGCTTAATTCATACCTATATCTACCGGTATGACTATTGGACAGGTTTCTTGGAAAAGTGGTTAAACCAATTATTAGCGTCCAGTACCGATGATGAACTCGCAACTATTAATCTAGCCAAATCGCAGGATTTAGAGAAACATCGAGGGGGCGACGAGTCCATTTCCCAATTTACTAGCGCATATTTAGTACCCACAGCGCTCCTACTATGGTCATGATAATAATGACTGCAATTATAATTTAAATTGTACTATATCTGTCAGGAATATTCCAGTTTATTCTCCTATCAGGGTCCAGGCAGCCGGCTACTGATACATTTACGGCCTGAAAGAATTGGCTTTAACTGTCTCATGTGAGTTTGTGTTCCATATGACTGACAAGCTGCAAAAAATGCTGGTTGCCAGTCTTAAACAAGACATGGAACAATACATTGACAAGAAAACAAGCTGTATGGCCACCTGTCCACTAGTTCACACAAACCATCCGCTGTCAATGCAGAACGAGACACAACCGGACCACTGCCGTGGAGAACAGCAAAAGGATGAACGCAATACTTAACGTGACGTTTCTTTCTGTGGCAAGAACATTACGGACCACATGCGCGTGGGCGACCAGCAAAGACATACATTGACTGGCTCTGCATTGCGGATACTGGAGGTGCGCACAGAGGACCTCCCATGAGCAAAGGTGAATGATAGCGGAAGGTTGTTCGAGAGATTGTTATGGATATCCTGCTACTGCACAACATAATGATGATGATGATATGACAGTCTTGATAGGGAGAATTTTAGAATGCGACTGTATATATTAGCCATCATATTTCACATTCTCATTGAAAAAAAAAATTGCGTAAATAGCGAATTTGTGCTGTTGCGTCCAGCCCTCCTGTCCCTAAAAAAATGCCCTAAGTTGGTGCCTGCTCAAAATGTAAACTGTGCTAGGTCTTTAACTCTTTTTGCTGTTGAAGGCGTTTTTCCCGACATGTTAATTGATATGAAAGCCGATATTTTACTCCCTCTTTTAAATATTTTTCAGTGGTTTGTGAGAAAGCATTTTTTGACATATAAACTTTTCTATTCAGTGGTTTGAATGTGTTAAAAGTAAGCCACACTACAGGTTTTTTTCATTGAACAAGTTAGATAATAAATATTTTCACCCCTCTTTAAAATAGTCTTTTTTTTTAGATATTTTCATTTTTAATTCAAAAACAGCTGTAAACAAATTTTTATATGAAAATTCCGAATCGAATTTTTCTATATAATCAGTAAAAGAGTAGATAGCGTCATGGTTGGATGTTCCAGCAGACAACCGCTTAGTGGTTTTTTGAGAGCAGGAGGCCAGGACACTAATTTATGCCAATTATGCTCACCCCTAAAAAAAATTCTTTTAAAGNGAGAGAGATGAACCCCGACCTCTCCAGACATAAGACCTAATTTAGTAGTATGGAATCTGCAGAGTAGCTTGTTGGATTTGTCAAATATTGCAGCTCAGTTTACAAGCTGCTACAAACTTCTCTAGAGTGTTGCAGGTGGTTTATTACAGCTGTTGGATTATTCCATTATGAACTCTGGCAAGTTCCTTCCTGAATTTAGATTGGCTGTATGGTATTCAGGGTGAGTAGAGATATGGACAAGTAACCCACTCTTCAGCCTCAGTCTGGCAATGTGGCCAGCAGCATGCAGGATGTATTACTTTTACAGCTTGCATGTTGTTCATTGTCTGCTACTCTGACGGTAGTTAAAATCCACTGCGACGGTGAGTAGTTATATTGTTTTTTATGTTATCTGGGGGATAACTTCTACAGTTACCATTATAACATGAAATAGGATACGCATGGCTTTTGTAAAATGTCCCAGATACCAGATAAAAGGTAAAGTTAACTATTGTTCTTAGTATATACTGACATATTAAAAATATAGAAACCCTAATTTTTCTTTGATATTTCAAATACTATTTTAGTGAAGGTTGCAAGCAATAAAAGCCTTTCTTAAACAAGCCAATTGCGTGATCCTTTCACCAATTGACCAAGACAGACTTGCAGGGTTGGTGGCAAAGCCATATTACATGGCAGTGGAATTCACTAGCTAATCAGTAATTATTCTATCAACCTCTGTATGAGCAGGGTGTAACACAAGGTTAATTTCTTCTTAAAGTGGAGTTTGAATATGGTTTGAATTCAGGGTTCCTTTCTTGGACACACGTGGGTACTTTAACCTAATCCAGCTGGCTGCTAGAAATATACAGGGTGGACCATGAATGATGGTACCATAATATTGGACACATTATGCTATTTTCTCAGATTATAAAGACGATACAAAGAACTAAATATTAATTTATTAAACCTGATACCAGCAGTTTTATATGTTATCTTGAGATTTGAATATTACATTAAGTTTTTAATTACTTCCAAGATTTTGATTTTGGTGATCCTCATGATCCATGGAATCCAAAAGAAATTGTAAATTGTTTCGAAGAAATACTTTGCCAACGAAAAGAATCTCCATTATTGCAGGCTCAAAGAAAATTCCTACAGCATTTTTGGATAAAGGGACATCATGCCCGAAAAGTGATCCTTCGTGCCTGTTAAAAATTTCCGAGAGAGCAGGCATCTGTAGAAAAAATGACTGTTATTCCAATTGATATGCTAACCACACCTTACGTGAAATGAGAAATCGAGCTCCGTCGAATTGTTTTCGTCATGATGGGCCATCTTAAGGACTAAATTCAAATGATTAGAATACATGAAAACTTTCGTTGTACTAGTTATTGGAATAAATTATCTTAGTAATCTGTGTCCGTTTCTTGTAATTCTGATAAACATAGCAAATACATATGGTGTCTATCATTAATGGTCATCCTGTATTAACAAAAAGAATCTGGGCTTTGATAATATAGGGCAAAGTAGTTTGCGGCTCATATAGGTGCTAGGGGCGTGACATAACAAGTCTGTTTTGCCTAAGTAAGGGCGAAAGTAGAGTGTTGCCAACTTCACCTGGGGAAAATACCAAGATAATCGTACTACCGAAAATATCGGTTAATACAATAACACTTGGCCAAAAGAATATATATAGTATATATATATAATATATATAATTATATATATATAATATATATAAAGATAATCTAATGAGAACAATGAACCTACCTATTAGTTTCGCATAAAGCTCTTCGGCTAAAATCTGACGTCTTATTATGGCTCTACTTAGGGTATCGAAGCACTTTTTAATTTAGCTTCTCCTGCGGTATATGAATATATTATATAATCTTATAACATAATATATATACATAAATTGTTTTTTCTTTTGGCCAAATACTGTACCAATAATTTATTTTTTATTGGTAAGAATATCTTGGTCTTTTTCTTTTTTTCAAAAATTTTTTGCTTTCCTGGTGTGAATGTTTGTAGTATATTTTTACAATCAACTTTCTGCTGTTTTTTTTTTTCTTCCGCAGGATCTCCACACGCTTGGAGTTAAATTATATATATATTATATATTATATATTATATATAATATAATATAATATATAATATATTATATAATATATGACCGTTGAATGTCTAAACTAAAATGTAAAAGAGTGGCTTGATACCTAAGTGAGCAATTCAATTCTAATGAGTTCAGATATATGATATCTCGCTCAGTGCTAATCAGGATAAGAATATATATATATATATATATATATATTAATATATATATATGTAGTTGCTCCTTATGATTGAAAAAGTTGATTTGGCGAGTTTCGTGTGTGCGTGTCCAGTTGGCCTAGAGGTAGAGTCCTGAACTCTGCATTCTGGTTCAGCGCCATTTGATCTCTGGTCGCGCGGGAGATCGTATGTATTACACGCTGATGAAACTAATTAAGTCGAAACAGGCCGTACAAGTGTTCCACCCTCGCGCACGTATCGCCCGAATTTTGCTTGTCAGATTATTCCATGAATATATATATATATATATATATATATATATATATATCATCTCAAGTTGATTGGTGATAGATAATTCCAAGATGTGCCTTTTTTCAAAATAGAAATGGTAAATTTGTTTGATGCAAGTTCGAGTTCAAGTGTTTAGAAACATTAACCACTATACCAGGTTTTCCGCTAGATCACTAAACCTTAAACAACGATGTGTCTGTTCATACTTAATTAGGTATACTCAAGGCAAGAGCATCTACTGTAAGGCAACCTGAATACTCTGTTTATCAAATGACTTGATTCTGATTAGATGATCTGGAAGCTTGAATAAGTCGTATATCAAAACTCAAGTAACCATTTACTACACCGTGGACTCCACTCCAAATGGAATTCCTCATCTCTGGATTACGAAATGTAATTTGAAGAATGTACCTCCATAGAGAACGTGTCAGGAACTTCAGTGCACAAGAAATGACAAAAGTTTTCTGTCAGGAAATGAGCGATATGCGAATGAATGTGTCATCTGGTGCAAACACTTAAAAAAAAGATATTTTCAATATTAACCTTCAAACAACCAACCAAACAACGAACTGACAAACAAACAAATAACAAAAAAACAGTTAAAAAAGCGCGGAAATTTGTTGCGCATTGTTTATATTCTAAGGTCCAGAGTAAAAATACGAAGAAATTTAAGAGGATTTTATGTGCAGGACTGTGCTAAATTTTTTTGCAAGCTGGATTTCCGGTGGTACGGGTATCTTTTTGAAATTTAATAGGATTATAACACTCTCATGTATTCACACACAGAGGAATAGAAATATATGCATGTATATATATATATATATAATATATATATAAATATATTATATATATATTATTTTATTTTATTTATTTATTTATATGCGTGTGTGTGTGTGTGCGTGTGTATAGTTGGCGTATATAATTGAGTGCGTTTTATGTCAGTGTGCGTAATGCGGGAATTTTTGTTTGTCTATTTTTTGTCTATGGCGCGTGGGGCGCCTGCCCGTGGTGCATGCGCGCATTTCTGTTTGTGTGCGCGTGCGTCTTGTGTGGGTGGTGCAATTATAGGGAAGGATTAGGATTAGGATTTAGGAGAACGTTGGATTAGGATTAGAAACCTCTTCTCTCAGAAGTCTAAGAAAAATCGTGATCACAGTGAGGCTGCATGCGTACGCCTCAAAACAAGATATATTAAACACGAATATATATATATATATATATATATATATATATATAATATAAGAGAGAGAGAGAGAGAGATATAGATAGAATATGCATCCACCTAATTCTCGCATCCAGCTACAGGTAAACAGTAGGGCAGACTAGATTTCTTTTAACCTTAGTCAAGCACTAGAACTAGGAGAAGAAAACTTTGGATTCAAATCGTTTAAACACCGACGATATCACGGCCCGCAAGTAGTTACCGCACTACGATATATCAATCATTTTCCGCACCCTTATATGAATATATTATTATTACTATTATTATTGTTTTTTGAAGTTTTTCCACCATCAGGCATTAGCTGATGGTCCTTTCATCTGGAGTCTGAGTGACCAGCAATCTCCCAGGTCTCCAGGACTCTGCAGGCAGTGCGGCAGTGTTCTTCATGGTATCAATCTTCCTCTGATTTCCAAACCCTTTTCCAATCTTTTTGGGACCGTTCCAGAGTGCACCAATACATTGGTATCACTTTGACTTTCTATTCCATAACGTTTTCGTTTCTCTCTGGCAAGGTCCAGATATTTGTCCATTTTTTCATTTTCCTTTACTTCACCCTGTGATCTGCTGGAACTGCAAGAATCGACCAGTTGAGCAAGGTTTCTTTCTTTTTTTAATCAACACTAGGTCTGGTTTTTCTCGCCTGGATAAGGTGGTCCCTTTCAAATCTCAAGTTTACAGTAGAATTTTATGCGTTTCGTTTCTCAGACAGATTCTGCTTTATGCATATACCATTTTGTTGTATGGTCAACGTTAATTTTTTGCATACATTCCCAGTGGATACCTTTCCACCCAGTTTGTGTCTAGTTTTGTACTCACCGTTGTGTATTTGCTACATTCACATAGTACATGGTTTACAGTCTCATCTTTGTCACTGCATAGTCTACATTTATTATTATTTGGGGTCTTACAAAACCCAAAATTGGTTAATAAGAAGCAGCTCTACGACAAGAAAGAGTTTGCCATACAAAATCATATCTGGCCGATGTTCAATGAGGAAAGCAAGGGAGTAAACCGCCTTGAACATCCGGAGCCGGAGTCCCTAAGATGGAGCACGTGAACTTCAGCGTTACACAGCAAGTCCTGCGACAAAACTGCGCATTGGCCCAATACTGTAATTGGTTTGCTTCCTTTATATTGTTGGGGGGAGAGGGGAAGATCTTGTGCTTGGCGCAACAAGCAACATCCTCCATTTCACACCAATCAAGGTTATGTAGTTTAAAAAAAAAACAACATTTGGACACTATCCGTCGTCTTTTGCAGCCAACCAATAAAGCAATAATGGTTTTAAGAACCAGTGATAATAAAGAATTCAAAAAAAATTGAGGTTTAAAAACTTATATAATTTGAAACTGGGTCTGTAGTTTCCGTAATTGAATATTGTGTAAATTTGTCTTTAAGACACAAAATGATAATTGCTCTGGCAAAAGGAGAATTTCAATAAAAAATAAAATAGTTAAAGCAAGATGAGTTTGCTTATCGTCTTGTTCTAAAATGAAAGAGTGATTAATGATTTTGTTGATTTATTTCTTTTGCTGAAAAATAAAATTCAGATTTAAATACATTTCTCACCAAACGATACATACAGGGTGTCGATAAGTCTAGGTACATTAAAAGCAAATGCTTTTATAATGGAGATTGTGTGTTTTTCTGTCTGTAACGAAACTATAAATTACTAACTCAGTCACAATTACCTTTAATTATTTACGTCCAATTCTCCATGAATTTCATTCTTTTAAACCTTCAGTTATTATAAAAAATTGTTTTACATTAATTAATTACTGTTGACCCATATCTAGTGTACTAATAACATGCAATTGTATATATATACAACAAAAGCGGTTTACAGTTTTGAATGGGAAGGCTAATTTGGCAATATTGGATATTTAAAATGTGAAATTAATAAATATGTGGCTTGGTATTATTGATTTCTAATTGGTTTGGTTTATCTAAGAAATATAAACAAAAATCTCGTGATAATCTTAAAAGAAATTTATTACCAGAAAAATAACTGTAATATTTCCTTTATTCTATTTAACTAAATATTAAATTAGGAGAATTACCAAATGAAAAGAGGGGAGTAATGGAAAGATGGAATAGTTATTTGCAAAAGCCTGTTCTAATTTCGCTTATCCCCCTCTGTTGCAGATTTTTTTATCTGCATTCTTAGTCAGTTTCATTAGCTTTAATTTAATATGATATTTCATTAGCGCTTTCGTAATGTAATATGATATTTTATTATATCAAAACTTGCACCCGAGGGGTGCATTATTATTTGCTAGTACTTTTAAAATAAGTTTTTTATTCTTATATTTAATTGTTTAATGTTTATGGGTTGTTTAATTGTTTATGTAATGATTTTATTTACCCATATTTGCTTTCTCAGTAAATAACACCAATCATACAATAGTGAATCTCCATGTACCAGACTTTGTGTACACCCTGTATATGTTGTTAGCCATACCTTATAATCATATAAGTAGGAAGCGCGTGGTGTAATGGTTAAAAGTTATGGGAAAGGACGTCGTCGCCCGCGATTTTAAATCTGGATGTGGTTAATTGGCATTTCAACTTAGCGTAATACCCTTCGAAGGTCATGAATCTACTCTCACTGCCAGCTACTGGAATAAATAGTAGGGCAGTCTGGGATGTTTAACATTGGTTAGGCAACCGTCTAGGAGAAGAAACTCTGATTCAACCTGTTGAACTCCGCTTAAGAATTTGGCCTTCTTTGTCACACCTTTGCCTCGTGCGGAGGGGTTGGTACATATAATATATAGTAATTATTCGTTATTGTGGGGAGAAATATTTCTGTCTTTGTGCGGATAGTACATGTCTGAAGTTCACCAGGCGCAACTCCATTAAGCCAAGAGCTCCAGAAAGAAAGCGCAGCAAGGAGTAACCAACACATCAACATCTTAAAGGACAGCCTTTGCATGCGACAATTTATGGTCGGAGCTGTTTTTGAACATTGGCTTCACAGTCACAAGAAGACGGCTGTAAACATCAGCGACACGACAAATATATAGTCTTCGCCGAGACTGCCATGATGAACCATGATGTTGACGTGGTCGAATACTCATCTCTATAATCTCAGAATGGCTGCTGTAGATGTTTGATTCTCTAGCACTCTATCTTGGATCTTGGCTGATTCTAAGCTGGTTTCTTCTGAATCTGGGAATCCGACGCACCTCTGGCAAATAACACAACACTTTCTTTTTAGAATCTATTTGATTTTAATAAATATCCAAATTAAGTCAAGTCAAGAGGATTAAGAAGAAACCATACGTTTTACTCCCAAATAGATAAGACCCTCCCGCGCCAAATAGAGCACCTATTAATCAAGTGGCGTTGCGTGATGCTAAAGGATGAATCCTGGGTTGATGAGCTGTCCATGACATGCAACACTCCACTTTCGCCGCTTACTTAGGCTTACTTAGGCTTGTTATGTACGCCCCTAGCACTCTATGAGTCCCCACAAGTTGCCTTATATCAAAGCCCAATTCTTTTTGTTTATACAAGGATGGACCATATGAGAGACACATTTTATTTGCTATTTTTACTAGAAAAATGCTGCAGTATATGCTTGCTCAGTACAGCAAGAAGAGACAAGAGATGGGCAAGACAAATCAATGTGCTTTCACCACGACAATACACGCTACTCACAATCAACCCTGATAATCTGCTAATCCTGGCCAAGAGGAACTTTGCCATATTGGAACAAACTTCCTTATTCATTGAATCTTGCTTTTGTGTGGACTCTTTCTTTTTTACCAAACTCAAGGGGACTTATCATATTTATCAGAGGGTCATAAATAATGGAGCTGGAGGGGCATCCTAGAAGAGAATCCTTCCAGCAGTGCATTAGAACGAGGAGGATCACTTTAAAGGGGAAACTATGTTGAGCTTGCTGTTCGAATTTAATAAATTGTGAACCTAGTCCGCGTTACTTTTCAGACATAAACAAAACAAATATAAGAAGCAAGAAGATACATGTTTAAACATTGGTTTAAAAATTTAATTTTTCAAGACTTAAATCAAAATAGGAATAAATATTTACATTGTAATCTAGATTAAATAATTATGTCCTTAAGCTGCTCACCATCATTGCAAAATATTCGAGAGGCTTCGATTTCTCATATCACGTAAGTGTGTTTAGCCATATCATTGGGAAAAACAGTTGATCTTTCTACAGATGCTGTTCTCGAATTTTGTACCAGCACGAAGGATCAAGCTTTCGGATGAAATGTCCTTTTCCAAAATGCGTCCGAATTTTCTTGAGCTGCAATTAATTGTCCTTGGATCTTTGTTGGCGAAGTATATTCTTCGACAAATATAAATTTCTTTTGGACTCCATGGTATCATGAGGATCACCAAAATTAATGTCTGAAAGTAATAAAACTTAATGTAATTATTCAATGTTCGATAACATGTAATACTCTTTAATATCATTATGTAACAAATATATTAGTACTCTGTGTCGTTTTTAAATAATCTGGAGAATGCATTTAAAATGGGTCCAATCATTATGGTCAACCGTATAATACGCTTGTCGCGTTTGTTTGTATTCCGCCTGGTGGAGTTGTCCTGCCCCTTTTAGTTTGATGATGCCCGCTAGGGCACTCAGTATTTAAGCGCCGTTTTCAAGCCTTGTCGCTCTCGTCTTATACGTTTCAGCAATACGAGCCACATGGGGTAGATTCTGATCTAAACCTCTTCGTGGGGCTCCGCCCCCTTACATTACTGTAAGTTCTTTAGCAGCCCACTGGCTATCGCTCAGTCTCATGTCTGTACTCTTTATGTTATACTTTGTATTCTTTCAGAATGTGTCTCTCCACTCTTCTCATTTGTGTACCTCTTTTTTGTGTGTACTCTCTACTATGAACTTGTATCAACTGTTTATCCATGTGCTGTGTTATTATGTTTGTCTATTACTTGGTCCGGAGTTATTTGTATCCAAAGTATGTTTGAACTTCAAACCAATCCTATAACGCTGAAACTGCAAAATCCACAAGTTTTTTCGAGTTTAATTTACCTTAAGTCCTGGTCTTCTAGCAAGTATTTGGGATCCCGTATGTCTCGTCCCAGATAATCGTATACGTCTCATTTTCCCATCAATAGATTCAGGTTTTGTGCAGACCCATTTTAAATCTCTCGCAACAATTTCCCAGTAGATCACTTTTTCTACCAACCAATGTCTAATATTCTAATTCATTTTATGCCAGTTTCTTGCATTCGTTTATATGTGATTAATCTCTCCGTCACGTCAACCAAATAACTACTTTTGTTATTCTCCTGTTGTATAATTTGAGCTTTGTCATAATTGGTCCTTGTAGCATTTTTTAAAGTTGCTATAAAAGAAATTCTTTTTCTCTCATAGATTTTCCCCTACTTAGGTATATCGGATGCATTTTCTATGGTTGTTGGCTTGAAGTATCTTTACTGTTGTTTTTCTTATTATTCTTGTTTTCTCTCGGTGTTAATTTATTAAGAAGTTGAATTCTTGTTAGAAATATAGCAAGATTTGTTCGATGAGCTGATTGGCCAGAAAATTGGGACACTTGGGATTCTCTCTGACAGCAATCTGGACGCTTTTCTTGAGAATAGCGGTTAATAGTCTGGTTTGAAATCCAAAGGTAACCAAACGCTTCAAATTGTATAGTACACTATAAAAATATACATATAGTAGGCTTAAAGAAAATAAATTATATATATATATATAATATATATATATATTATATATATTAAGAAGAAAAGAAGAAAAAGTATATATTTAAAGATATGAAGGAATATATATATATCTATATATAATATTATATATTATATAATATATATATTGTCATAATGGTCCTTTTCTTGGAATACGCCGGTTAATAGTCTGGTTTGAAACAAGGTAACCAACTCGCCTTTTTTAATTTGTATAGTACAACTATAAGAAATATAACATATATATGTGTTATAAAGAAAATAAATTATATATATATATATATAATTATAAAGAAAAGAAGAAAAAGTATTATCATAAGAAATGAACGGAATAATTTATATTATATATATATTATATATATATATATATATATATATATATCTATATATTGCATAATTTGTCTTGAGTTTCCCTACTTAGGTATATTGTATGCAATTTTTCTTGGATGTTGCTTGAAGTACCTATACCTATTACTGAGTATCCGATATCTCAGGTAACCCCCAGAAAATACTCCACTGGGTGGTCAATGGATATTAACCGATTTCTTCTGGACTCCACGTTAATTATCTGTATCACAAAGATAATTACCTGAAAGTAATAAAAACGTAACATAATATTCAAAATTTAGATAACGTGGCAAAATCTATGTATTAGTTACTGTAACAAATATATTTAGTATACTGTCTGGTGTTTATAATATGAGAAAATAGCATTTAAAATGTGTCCTATTATTAATGGTCCCACTCATTATAAGTCACACTGTATAATCTGTTAGCACAGGCAGTGGATTTATGGTTCTTGTGCCTGGAAATTCATCGCCATTACTTCCCAGTTCCACCCAATGTAATCTATTATAAATTTTAGGGAGATAATTATAATGCGTATAGGAATATCTACTATAATTTTTTTCAAATAAATTATTAAACATTCTAGAAACTGGACTTGATTTGATAATCAACTTTTTGGGGGGCTAACTTGCAGAGAACTGAAAAGATATGGAATAATGAAAGTCAAAGGATACCAATTGTAGTTGGTGGCACT
>CM042182.1:31401022-31406022 GCA_023376005.1 Doryteuthis pealeii | reverse complement strand
CAGGAGTCTTCTGAGTATTCTGGCAGATTGCAGCAGTGCAGTATTCTGGATGGTCTCAATCCTTCCTGTGATTTCCAGATTTTCCAGTCTTTTTCCCAAGCTTTCTGGGACCGTTCCAAGTGCACCAACTACAATTGGTATCACTTTGACTTTCATATTCCATATCTTTTTCAGTTCTCTAGCAAGTTAGCCCCCCAAAAAGTTTGATATCAAATCAAGTCCAGTTTCTAGAATGTTTAATAATTTATTGAAAATAAATTATAGTAGATATTCCTATACGCATTTAATAATTATCTCCCTAAAATTTATAATTAGATTACATTGGTGGAACTGGGAGTAATGGCGATGAATTCCAGGCACTAAGAACCTAATCCACTGCCTGCTAACAGATATACAGTGTGGACTATAATGATGGGACCATAATAATAGGACACATTTTAAATGCTATTTTCTCATATTATAAACACCAGACAGAGTACTAAATATATTTGTTACATAAACTAATACATAGGAGTTTTGCACGTTATCTAAAATTTGAATATTATGTTACGTTTTTATTACTTTCAGGTATTGATCTTTGTGATACAGATAATAACGTGGAGTCCAGAAGAAATTCGGTAATATCCATTGACCACCCAGTGGAGTATTTTCTGTGGGGTTACCTGAGATATCGGCTATACTCAGGTATAGGTATAGGTACTTCAAGCAACATCCAAGGAAAATTGCATACAATATACCTAAGTAGGGAAAACCTCAAGGACAAATTATGACAATATATATATATATATATAAATTATATATATATATATATATATATATATATATATATATATATTCCTTCATATTCTTTATGATATATACTTTTTCTTTCTTTTCTTTATAATATATATATATATATATATAATTTATTTTCTTTATAAACATATATATGTATATTTCTTATAGTGTACTATACAATTAAAAGGCGTTGGTTACCTTTGGTTTCAAACCAGACTATTAACCGCTTATTCTCAAGAAAAGGACCAATTATGACAATATATATATATAATAATATATATATATATATATATATATATATATATTCCTTCATATTCTTTATAATATATACTTTTTCTTTCTTTTCTTTCTAATATATATATATATATATATATATATATATATATATATAATTTATTTTCTTTATAGCCATATATATGTATATTTCTTATAGTGTACTATACAATTGAAAGGCGTTGGTTACCTTTGATTTCAAACCAGACTATTAACCGCTTATTCTCAAGAAAAGCGTCCAGATTGCTGTCAGGAGAATCCCAAGTGTCCCAATTCTTCTGCAATCAGCTCATCGAACAAATCTGCTATATTCTACACAAGAATTCAACTTCCTTAAATAAATTAACACCGAGAAAACAATAATAATAAGAAAAACAACAGTAAAGATACTTCAAGCAACAACCATAGAAAATTGCATCCGATATACCTAAGTAGGGGAAATCTCATGAGAGAAAAAGAATTTCTTTTAATAGCAACATAAAATAATGCTACAAGGACCAATTATGACAAAGCTCAAATTATACACAGGAGAATAACAAAAGTAGGTTATTTGGTGACGGTGACGAGAGAGTTAATCACATAATAAACGAATGCAAGAAACTGGCATAAAATGAATAGAATATTAGACATGTGTTGGTAGGAAAAGTGATCTACTGGGAATTGTGCGAGAGATTAAAATGGGTCTGCACAAACCTGAATCTATTGATGGAAAATGAGACGTATACGATTATCTGGGACGAGACATACGGATCCCCAAATTCTTGCTAGAAGACCAGACTTAAGGTTAATTAACTCGAAAAGAACTTGTGGATTTTGCAGTTTCAGCGTATAAGGATGGTTTGAAGTTCAACATACTTTGGATACAAATAACTCCGACAAAGGTTAATAGACAAACATTTAATAACACAGCACATGGATAACAGTTGATACAACGTTCATAGTAGAGAGTACACACAAAAAGAGGTACACAAATAAAGATAAGACACATTCATGAAAGATACAAAGTATAACATAAAAGAGTACAGACATGAGACTAGCGATAGTCCATGCTGTAAAGAACTTACAGTAATGTAAGGGGGCGGAGCCCCACGAGAGGGTTTAGATAGAATCTACCCCATGTGGCTCGTAGTTGCTGAAACTATAAAGAGAGAGCGAAAGGCTTTGAAACCGGCGCTTAAATACTGGTGCCCTAGCGGGCATCATCAAACTAAAAGGGGCAGACAACTCCACCAGGCGAATACAAACAAACGCTACAAGCGTATTATACAGGGTTGACCATAATGATTGGACCCATTTTAAATGCTATTCTCTCAGATTATAAAAACGACACAGAGTACTAAATATATTTGTTACATAACTGATATAGAAGAGTATTACATGTTATCGAACATTTGAATATTACATTAAGTTTTTATTACTTTCAGACATTAATTTTGGTGATCCTCATGATACCATGGAGTCCAAAAGAAATTGTATATGTTGTCGAAGAATACTTCGCCAACCAAAGATCCATTATTGCAGCTCAAAGAAAATTCCGACAGCATTTTTGGAAAGGGACATCATCCCGAAAGCTGATCCTTCGTGCTGTTACAAATTTCCGAGAGACAGCATCTGTAGAAAGATAACTGTTATTCCAATTGATATGCTAAACCACACTTTACGTGATATGAGAAATCGAGCTCTCGAATATTTTCGTCATGATGGTGAGCAGCTTAAGGACATAATATTTAAATCTTAGATTACATGTAAATATTTATCCTTATTTTGATTTAAGTCTTGAAAATTAAATTTTAAACAATGTTTAAAGCATGTATCTTCTTGCTTCTTATATTTGTTTGTGTTATGTCTGAAAAGTAACGGGACTGGTGTCACAATTTATTTAAATTCCGAACAGCAACTCACATAGTTTCCCCTTTAAAGTGATCCTCCTCGAGTCTAATGCACTGCTGGAAGGATTCTTCTAGGATGCCCCTCAGCTCCATTTTTATGACCCTCTTGATTAAATATGATAAGTCCCCTTGAGTTTGGTAAAAAAGAAAGAAGTCACACAAAGCAAGATCAGATGAATAAGGAAGTTGTTCCAATATGGCAAAGTTCCTCTTGGCCAGGATTTAGCAGATTATCAGGGTGTTGTGAGTAGGTGTATTGTCGTGGTGAAGCAGGCATGATTTGTCTTGCCACATCTCTTGTCTCTTCTTGTGTACTGAGTGAAGCATATACTGCAGCATTTTCTAGTAGAAAATAGCAAATAAAATGTGTCTCATCATTATGGTCCATCCTGTATAACAAAAAGAATTTGGGCTTTGATATAAGGGCAACGTAGTTGGGACTCATATAGGTGCTAGGGCGTGACATAACAAGCCTAAGTAAGCCTAAGTAAGGGCGAAAGTGGAGTGTTGCATGTCATGGACAGCTCATCAACCAGGATTCCATCCTTTAGCATCACGCAACGCCACCTTTGATTAATAGGTGGCTCTATTTGCGGGGAGGGTCTTATTCTATTTGGGAGTAAAACGTATGGTTCTCTTATCTCTTGACTTGACTTAATTTGGGATATTTATAAAATCAAATATGAGTTCTAAAAAGAAAGTGTTGTGTTATTGCAGAGGTGCAGTCGGATTCCCAGATTCAGAAGAAACCAGCTTAGAATCAGCCAAGATCCAAGATAGAAGATGATAGAGAATCAACATACAGCAGCCATTCTGAGATTATAGAAGATGAGTATTCGACCACGTCAACATCATGATCATCATTGCAGTCTCGGAAGACTATATATTTGTCGTGTCGCTGATGTTACAGCGTCTTCTGTGACTGTGAAGTCCAATGTTCAAAAAACAGCTCCGACCATAAATGTCGCATGCAAAGGCTGTCCTTTAAGATGTTGATGTGTTGGTACTCTCTTGCTGGCGCTTTCTTCTGGAGCTCTTGGCTTAATGGAGTTGCGCCTGGGTGACTTCAGACATGTACTATCCGCTACAAAGAACGAAATATTCTCCCCACAATATACGAATATATATATATATATTTACCAACCCCTCCGCACGAGCAAAGGTGTGACAGAAGGCCAAATTCTTAAGCGGAGTTCAACAGGTTTGAATTCAGAGTTTCCTTCTCCTAGACGGTTGCCTAACCAATGTTAAAGATCCCAGACTGCCCTACTATTTATCCATAGCTGGAGTGAGAGTAGAATTCATACCTTTCCGAAGGGTATTAGCGCTAAGTGAAATGCAATTAACACATCCAGGATTTAAAATCGGGGCGACGAGTCCATTTCCCATGACTTTAACCATTACACCACGCGCTTCCTACTTATATGAATATATAAGGTATGGCTAAACAACAATTATACAGGGTGTACACAAAGTCTGGGTACATGGAGATTTCACTATTGTATTTATTGGTGTTATTTTACTGAGAAAGCAAATATGGTAAATAAAATCATTACATAAACAATTAAACAACCATAACATAAACAATTAAATATAAGAAATAAAAACTTTATTTTAAAAGTACTAGCAAATATATGCACCCTCCGGGTGCAAGTTTTGATATAATAAAATATCATATTAAATTAGAAAGGCTAATGAAATATCATATTAAATTAGAAAGGCTAATGAAACTGACTAAGAATGCAGATAAAAAAATCTGCAACAGAGGGGGTATAATCGAAAAATAGAACAGCTTTGAAACTAACTATTCCATCATTTTCCATTACTCCCCTCTTTCATTGGTAAATTCTCCTAATTTAACTATTTAGTTAAAATAGGAAGTAAAGGATAATATTACAGTTATTTCTTCTTGTAAATAAATTTCTTTTAAGATTTATCCACGAGATTTTTGTTTATATTTCTTAAGATAAAACCAAACAATTAGAAATCAATAATACCAAGCACATATTTATTAAAATCAAATTTTAAATATCAATATGCAAATTAGCCTTCCCATTCAAA
>CM042182.1:31376022-31396022 GCA_023376005.1 Doryteuthis pealeii | reverse complement strand
AATTAGGGTTTTTCTATATTTTTTATATTCAGTATATATAAAACAATAGTTTAACTTTTACCTTTTATCTGGTATCTGGGACATTTTACAAAGCCATGGGTATCCTATCATGTTATAATGGTTAACTGTAGAAGTTATCCCCCAGATAACATAAAAAACAATATAATACTCACCGTCGCAGTGGGATTTTAACTACCGTCGAGTTAGCAGACATGAACAACATGCAAGCTGTAAAGTAAATACAGTCCTTGCATGCTGCTGGCACATTGCAGACTGAGGGCTGAAGAGTGGTTACTTGTCCATATCTCTACTCACCCTGAATACCATCAGCCAATCTAAATTCAGGAAGTGAACTTGCCAGAGTTCATAATGGAATAATCCAAAGCTGTATATAAACCACCTGCCAACACTCTAGAGATAGTTTTGTAGTCAGCTTGTAACTGAGCTGAATATTTGACAAATCCAACAGAGCTACTCTTGCAGATCCATTACTACTAAATTAGGTTCTTAGTGTCTGGAGAGTGTCGGGTACCCATTCATCGTCATTACTCCCAGTTCCACCAATCTTATCTAATTATACATTTTAGGGAGATAACTATTAAATATGTATGAGAATATCTACTATAATTTATTTTCAATAAATTATTAAACATTCTAGAAACAGGATTTGGTTTGATATCGAACTTAAGGAGATTTTTGGGCTAACTTGCTAGAGAACTGAAAAAGATATGGCCTATGAAAGTCAAAGTGATACCAATTGTAATTGGTACACTTGGAACGGTCTGAAAAAGCTTGGGAAAATACTGGAAAATCTGGAAATCAGAGGAACGATTGCGACCATCCAGAATACTGCACTATTACTCTCTGTGTGAAATACGTTAGATGTAATCCTATTTAAATTTGAAAAAGATACCCGTTCCACCCGAAATCCCAGCTTGCAAAAAACATAAATCCTCTTAACTTGCTCGTATTTTTAGTCTGACCTTAGAATATAAAAAAATGGGCAACGAAATTTCCCGCTTTTTTAAACAGTTTTTTTTATTTGTTTGTTTGTTTGTTTGTTTGGTTGGTTGGTTTGAAGGGTTTAATATTGAAAGTCGTTTTTTTAGTGTTTGCACCAGATGACACAATCATTTCGATATCGCTCAGAAAACCTTGTCATTCTTGTGCACTGAGTTCCTGACACGTGAATGTACCCTATGGAGGGTACATTCTTCAAATATATTTCGTATCCAGAGATGAAGAATTCATTTGTATATATATATATATATATATATATATATATATATATATATATATATATATATTCTTTGGCCAAGTGTTATTGTTTAATTGATTATTTTCGGTTGGTGCGATTATCTTAGTATTTTTTCCCAGGTGAAGTTTGGTTATATATTTTTCTATACCGCAAGCGTTTACTAATAGGATTATATATATATATATATATATATATATATATATATATATATATAATATATATATATATTATTATATATATATATATATATATATATTATATATTATATATATATAATATGATGATGATGATGAGAGGCCTAATAGGCCGAAATGTACATACAGAGATTGATTTTTCTCGATTTGTTTAGCCTTACATTCAAATAGGTAATCCCGCCTAATTAATTAATTATTAATTAATTGACTTTCAAAAATTAGGTTCCACTTCAATTAAGCACATATTCTCCCATATATATATATATAATGGTGAGAAATACCGGATAAGGGAGGGGAGTAGCCATCTTTTCTACCTACCTCCCTCAACTCTCTTTCCATCTGATTTCCTTCTCATCATACCCAAATATGTCCCCTATAAATAATCAAATCTTCCCCTCACCACAAAACTTACCCACCTACCTACTTCCCCCTTCTATAAACCTCTTGTATGATCTAAATAATTCAATAAAAACTGATGAAGCCGAGTTCAAAACTCCAGCGAAATATACTACACATTTTTGTCTGTGTTTTGTTCTTTCATTCCTTAGATTTTACCTCATTCTGTCGGATTCATTATTCCAATCCCCTTTTCCTTATATATATATATTATATATATATATATATATATACATATATAGACAGATAGATAGATAGATAGATAGATAGATAAAAGGATAAGTGAGCAAGAAATGAATAACTCAAAACAAATCAAGTGTTGAAATGATTTCGTCCGTGTTACCCGGATATCGTCAGTCGGAAATGATTTTATTAAAGCAAAACGACTGACGATGTCCGTCGTGTTAACGGACGAAATCATTTCAACCCTTGATTTGTTTTGAGTTATTCATTTCTTGCTCACTTATCCTTTTATCTACCTCATATTGTTGGATTCTAAACCCATCCATCCTATCTTCATATATATATATATATATATATATATATATAATAATATATATATATATACTTCGATATGTATACATCGTCTACAAATTTATTTATACTAAGTTAATTTATATTATTGATACCGCCTTCTGTTAGCGTACGCCAAATCCTGGAAGAAAGGTAGGTCGGCAATAAAAATCGGATAGGTACATAGATAGATAGATAGATGAGTTGGTTGGGTGGTTTTACATATGTCAACCTTTGTTTGTTTTTTTTTTATGCTTAAGTCAGTTTAACAATTATGGACTTCAATTATATTCACCGCCCTGTCGGCTGGATGCCGTGGGTGGCGACCCGTGATGCTTAAGGATAGAGCTCAGGTGGATGAGCAGTTCATGACATGCAATACTCCACTTTGGCCCTATCTTGTGCTAGACGGCGGTCGGAGAGCCCCTCCAATCAATCGGCTGGTTACGTCAAGCCCTAGCACCTATATGATTTTCCCAACCCTATTGCCCTTATGGCAAGCCCCAACCCCTTTTTATCACATGGGTGCTAGAAGGCGGTGGCTGCGGGTCTACATGTCCTGTGAATGACGTTAAATTCTATCTGATGGTGAGGTTCCAGTTTTGGAGGTTTGGGGAATGTGGAGCACCCCTTCATCACCATTGCTCACTGGTCCACTCTGACCCGGAGTGGTAGTATCTGTTAGGGTCCCATCTATGGGTTAAATAGAAAAATGTATTTATAAAAAGAAAGAATTGATTTATTTCAAAACTTTATCGGCATTAAATGACCCACTGAGGTTGATATGCCGTAAAACAAAACAAACCAAACAAACCAAATCAATTATATTCAGTACGAGAATTTTTCCTCTCAATTATTTTCAGCAGGGTAATTCCATGTGAAATCATCCAGGCCATGTCACCAACCTCCTTCAATTTTTCAGAAAATTTGTCCACGTGTGGATTATGTTAATATTAGACAATCCCCAACATTTGAGCTTCAAATTCCAAAAATTGGCGGAATTATGTCGAGTTTATTTTTTCCCTATTTGAGGGGGTCAGAAAAATGGCAACTTTATATAACCTATTTTTGTCTGTAAAATGAGTTCTAGAGGTTCGCTGTTCCTAAAGATTTGTTTATAAAAGCATTTTTGCACAAGGAATCAAAAAAAAGTCTTAAATTCAATCAATTTTAAGTTATTGATGATTTCTGATTTTTCATGGCACTGCATCTATGACAATTTGTTTCCTATTATTATTTCACATATATTGAACATTATTATCATCATCTACAGGGACAACCTACAAATGCAAAATCTGTGGTCGAGAATGTTTCTCAAACATCGGACTTCACAGTCACAGGAGGCGCTGTCACTTCAAGGGCACACAAAAACTTTAACATAGTCTTTCGAGACTGAATTGCCAATGAATGAATGAATGAATTGAACATTATTTGTATCAAAAAGATCATTTGATTTTTGCTCAAAACCGATTTGAGAAGGAATTACCTAGGCATCAAACTTATCCATAGCTTCCTCTGGAGCTGTCCAGCTGTTGCAAATGTACATCGTCAATGCAGTATCATATAGGCACAGTTTCTTTGTTTCAGGCTAACGGGTCTAATCATGCCTGATAGTTTGCAACTTTGAAAAATTTGAGTTAACTTTAATATACTGAAAATATAAACTTAAAAACACTTGAAAAAGACGTCAAAACAGGCCATTTTTCAGTTTGTTTTGACGCATGTAAAAAAAATTTTAAAACGCCTGTAGAACACCTTAAAACGATGAAATTAACATTCCAACTGTTGTTTCAAGTTAGGGGCCATGCCCGTACACCTTACCTGATAGTTGTTACGTTGGAAAACTCTGAATTCAAACCTGTTAAACTCCGATTTAGAAATTGACATTGTGTCGCATCCTATTCGCACGGAGAGGGTATTTGCCTGCTCATCCCACTTATGAGGGCTGGACACAAGGTCTCGTTTTTACGTGGGTACATAAAAATTGCAAGGATCTGGGAGGCATGCCCCCCTTGGATCGATGCTACTAATTGTACTTCACCGGTCCAGAGGCCGAAGCACACTGGACCCCAGCCGAGGCCGGTATAGAAGGTAAGGGTATTTGCCTGCTCATCCCACTTATGAGGGCTGGACACAAGGTCTCGTTTTACGTGGGTACATAAAAATTGCAAGGATCTGGGAGGCATGCCCCCTTGGATCGATGCTACTAATTGTACTTCCCGGTCCAGAGGCGAAGCACACTGGACCCCCAGCCGAGGCCGGGTAATAGAAGGTAAGGGTATTTGCCTGCTCATCCACTTATGAGGCTGGACACAAAGGTCTCGTTTTACGTGGGTACATAAAAATTGCAAGGATCTGGGAGGCATGCCCCCTTGGATCGATGCTACTAATTGTACTTCACCGGTCCAGAGGCCGAAGCACACTGGACCCCCAGCCGAGGCCGGGTATAGAAGGCAAGTGTCAAAGCATAGAATCTGGAACAGATACTACACTTTGATCCTCCCTTCCAACCATACGGGTGGGAGTGAGTGTGGAATATTCCATTTCAACACTTTTATTCCTCCCGCCCCTGTGTCTGCCAGATAATCTGTGGCGAATAAGAGTGTCTGCATGGTTTTGGGGGGCCGCTTGCGTACTTCCTATTCCCATGACACTCCATCTTTACATAGTAAAATAACCTGGGTGTTTATGAACAGCTTTTGACCCCGGATTGACCTGTAGTGTGCAATTCTGATTGGTTTAGAATGTCATATGAATTGATTTATTTCAAAACTTTTTTCGGCATTAAATGACCCACTGAGGTTGATATGACGTAAAACAAAACAAAACAAACAGACATAAAAATCATAGCAGAGCACAACATCGTTGACAACGCTAGAAAAGTAGTAGTAGTAGTAGTAGTAGTAGTAGTAGTAGTTGTTGTTGTTGTTTTTGTTGTTGTTGTTTGTGTTGTTGCAGCAACATTCACCTGGAGTGGGTTAAACCGTTTCCATCCATTCCAAGATGGAATGTCATGGGAATAGAAAGTACGCAAGCGGCCCCCAAAACCATGCAGACACTCTTATTTGCCACAGATTATCTGGCAGACACAGGGGCGGGGGAAATAAAAGTGTTGAAATGGAATATTCCACACTCACTTCCACCCGTATGGTATGAATATATATATTTACCAACAGCTCCGTACAAATAGGATGCGACACAAGGTCAATTTATAAATCGGAGTTTAACAGGTTTGAATTCTGAGTTTACCTTCTCCTAGACAGGTTGCCTAACCAAGGCTGAAGAGCCCAGTCTGCCCTACTATTTACCTGTACCTTTCCAAAGGGTATTAACGCTAAGTGAATTGCAATTACCACGTCCAGGATTTGAACTCGGGCGACGAGTCAATTTCCCATGACTTTAACCATTACACCACGCTCTTCCTATGATATGAATATAAGTATAGTAAGCACGGCATTAGATGGGACTAGCTTCGAGGATTAGTATCGTGCCACACTATCTCTTGTCTAAGTGTACCTTTCTTCTATATTAATCTACATACGTGTTGACTGGTCCTTCCACCCGACTACAACGTGGTTTTGATTATATCCCTTTAAAGGTCACAACAAAAAGTAACCACCGAATTAGATTAGAAGCATGTGACAGTTTTTAGTTAGTCGTGATCACATACTTGCTAAGAGAGGGTGCTCATTTAGGCGCCTAATGTCATTACTTCTAAATGAATTCAGGAAAATATCCCCTGCAAGCAAACGGGGGTAAGAATACGGTAATTGGATAAAACCTTTTTACCGGATTATACATTGGTAACTCTTAATTCATACGGAAAGTTCATTTCATTGAGTTATAAAGTGTAAATTGACTTTTAGAAAATTAAGTAATACTAGTAGTGACCCTTGGAAATCCACACTTCGATGCAAATAAGAAAATATGCATAAGCGTATTTAGAACTCGGTTATTGGATTTAATGTTCATTTATTTTTACCTGTTAAAATGAATACGTATGGAAAATTTTAATTACAATTAGATAAAGGTGCTGACGTTGGAATGTTTTGCCTAAAAAGCAAAATGGCTTTGTATCAAATTCCAGAAATAATGAAAAGATATGTATATATATTGAAATGCATGTTTAATTTATAGAAAGGAGCATCAAGAAGGTAAGAAATAAATGTAAGCAAAGAAACAAAGAGTAAATAAGCTGGATTGGTTTTAAATACATGTAGACCCATACAGGGTTATTTTATGTCTAGGGGTTTGGGAGCTAAAATAGAATAGGCTCACCACTGCTTTACTTCGCTGATCTAGTGGGAACCGATGCTTTCAACATGACTAAACTATAAGCATCTGATGTAATTCCATACACACACACACACACACACACACACACTAAAAAATGAGTGTTCTCTCAAGAGTCGTTTCTCACTGTGCGGTTTCTAGAATTTTGGGTTGGGTCCGTTTTAATATAGGTTGTAGAAAAACGACGAAGTCTTTGGTATTAATTAACAAACAAGAATGCACAGACACCCAGCCCGAAGAAATCAATCCGGAGAAACAACCCACAGAATCAGCCCAAGTGAAGGTTTGGTTTGATTTGGTTTCGCTTGTTTTACGGCATATCAACCTCAGTGGGTCATTTAATGCCGATAAAGTTTTGAAATGCATTAATTCTTAATGGATACACAATATTTTTATAGATACATTTTTCTATGTAACCCATAGATGGGACCCTAACAGGTACTACCACTCCGGTCCTGAGTGGACCAAGGAGCAATGTCTAACTTCATGAACGACATGAAGACCCTCAGCCACCGCCTTCTATCACCCATATGATAAAATGGGTTGGGGCTTGCCATAAGGGTAATAGGGTTGGGGCAGTCATATAGGTGCTAGGGCCTGACGTGACCAGCCGATTGATTAGAGGGGACCTTTCCGACCGACCGTCTAGCACAAGAAAGGACCAAAAGGGAGTGTTGCATGCATTGCTCATCCACCTGGGTTCCGTCCTTAAGCATCACGGGTCGCCAATCACGAACAACAAGTGGCCCCATTTGGTGGAGTCTTACCCCTCTGCATAGGTGCAGTCAGTGCATTCTAAAACTGCAGCCGACAGGGCGGCTCAAGGGAAGATGCCAGCAACTAGTAAATAGAGAAAACAAGTAAGAAACCCTTATTAAAATCTCTCATATTCTGTCAATGTCACGCCAATTATATACCCAATGTAAAGGGGTATATAACAGGTTGTCTGTGGCTAAATACTGACTGTAGAAAATATATTCCAATTTTATCAAATACTTGAACTTGGACTTTATTAGTTAACTGAAATAAACCTACTATATTAAACTATCTACAATCCTGGATGGTCTTATTTTCGTGAAAGGTTGTTTTTTTCAAATTATTTGCTTGGTAGTATTTTGTTCGCACTAGATCAAAGTCTACACATTCTGGCAGTATATGCTTCCCTGTAAATCTCACTTGGAAATCTCTCTCTGTCTCTCTCTGTCTCTCTCTGTCTCTGCCTCTGTCTGTCTGTCTGTCTGTCTCTCTCTCTCTCTCTCTCTCTTGGCATGTAGTGTATATTGGGGATTCTGCGCCTCTTGGAAATCTCTCTCTCTCTCTCTCTCTCTTTCTGTCTCTGTCTGTCTCTGTCTCTCTCTGTGTCTCTCTCTCGGCATGTAGTGTATATTCGGGGATTCTGCACCCTCTTGAAATCTCTCTCTCTCTCTCTTGGCATGTAGTGTATATTAGGGATTCTGTGCCCTCTTGGAAATTTCCTCTCTCTCTCTCCTTCTTCCCTCTCTCTCTCTCTCTGCTCTGTCTCTGTCTCTGTCTCTCTCTCTCTCTCCTCTTGGCATTTAGTGTATATTCGGGATTCTGCACCCTCTTGAAAATCTCTCTCTCTCTCTCTCTCTCTCTCTCTCTCTCTCTCTCTCTTAACATGTAGTGTATATTGGCGATTCTGCACCCTCTCTCTCTCTTTATTTCTCTCTCTTGGAATGTAGTGTATATTGGGGATTCTGCACCCTCTTGGAAATCTCTCTTTCTCTCCCTTCTCTCTCTCTCTCTCTCTCTCTCTCTCTCTCTCTCTCTCTCTCTTTGGCATGTAGTGCATATTTGGGATTCTTCACCCTCTTGCAAAATCTCTCTCTCTCTCCTCTCTCTCTCTCTCTTGGCATGTAGTGCATATTGGGACTCTGCCCCTTGAAATCTCTCTCTCTCTCTCTCTCTGTGTCTCTCTCTTTCTGTCTCTCTGTCTCTGTCTCTCTCTCTCTCTCTCTTGGCATGTAGTGCATATTTGGGATTCTTCACCCTCTTGGAAATCTCTCTCAACTCTCTCTCTCTCTCTCTCTCTCTCTTGGCACGTAGTGCATATTGGGGACTCTGCGCCCCTTGGAATCTCTCTCTCTCTCTCTCTCTCTCTCCTCTCTCTCTCTCTCAGTGTCTCTATCTTTCTGTCTCTCTGTCTCTGTCTCTGTCTCTCGTCGCTCTCTCTCTCTCTCTCTCTCTCTCTCTCTCTCTCTCTCTCTCTCTCTCTCTCTCTCTCTTGGCAGTAGTGCATATTTGGGATTCTGTACCCTCTTGGAAATATCTCTCTCTCTCTCTCTCTCTCTCTCTCTTGGCATGTAGTGTATATTGGGGATTCGGTGCCCTCTAAGATCTCTCTCTCTCTCTCTCTCTCCTCTCTTGGCATGTAGTGTATATTGGGGATTCTGTCTCTAAGATCTCTCTCTCTCTCTCTCTCTCTCTCTCCTCTCCTCTCTCTCTCTCGGCATGTAGTGTATTTTTGGGGATTCTACACCCTCTTGGAAAATCTCTCTCTCTCTCTCTCTCTCTCTCTCTCTCTCTGGCATGTAGTGTATATTGGGGACTCTGCCCCCCCTTGGAAATCTCTCTCTCTCTCTCTGTTCTCTCTTTCTGTTGTCTGTCTGTCTGTCTCTCTCTCGTCTCTCTCTTGGCATGGTAGTTGTATATTGGGAAATTCTGCACCTCTCTCTCTCGTTCTCTCTCTCTCTCTCCCTCTTATCTCTCTCTCTCTCTTAGCATGGTAGTGTATATGGGGATTCTGCAAACCTCTTGGAAATCTCTCTCCTCTCTCTCTCTCTCTTGGCAGTGTAGTTGTATTTGGGATCTGCACCCTCTCTCTCTCTCTCTCTCTCTCTTCTCTCTCTCTCTTGGCATGTAGTGTATATGGGGATTCTGCACCCTCTTGGAATCTCTCTCTCTCTCTCTCTCCCTTTCTCCTCTCTCTCTCCCTTTCTCTCTCTCTCTCTCCTTCTCTCTTCTCTCTCTCCTCTCTTTGCATGTAGTGCATATTTGGGATTCTGCACCCTCTTGGAAATCTCTCTCTCCTCTCTCTCTCGCTCTTTCTCTCTTGGCATGTAGTGCATATTGGGGATTCTGTGCCCTCTAGGTATCTCTCTCTCTCTCTATCTCTCTGTCACTCTCTCTCTCTCTCATTCTCTCTCGGCATGTAGTGTATTTTGGGGATTACACCCTCTTGGAAATCTCTCTCTCTCTCTCTCTCTCTCTCTCTCTCTCTCTCTCTCTCTCTCTCTTGGCATGTAGTGGCATATTGGGGATTCTGTGCCCACTAGTAAATGGTGATGGGCGAGGGTAGATGTGGCGGGTCAGCACAGCCTGTTCTCTTCTATTTTCCTTGTCTAAGTGTATCTCTCAGAAATAAACATTCTATATTAATCTACGTACGTTTTGACTGCTCCGTCTATCCGACTAAAATCTGGTTTTGATTGTATCCCTTTAAAGGACACAACAAAAAGTAACCGCCGTTTTCCGTTGGAGACACCCCTTGGAATTTTCGAATGAAATAGGTACAACATATTTGGAAGAATTAAAAGTATACTGCGGCCACTCAAGCCATGACAGTTTCGATGTAGGTGAGAATAGATGTGAGAGTGAATGAAAAGGTGAAGACCTTAGCTGTCAACTGATTATCTGTACAGACTACCAGATGACAGTTGTGTAAAAGATGAAAATATTCAGAGTAATAAAAAGAATTAGAATGAGAAATCAATACAATCTTTTGATTTTATTTCTTTCTTTATTTCTCACATCTCTTCATTAATCGATTCAGTTTTATTTTCTTTTGTTTCTCTCAGTCTGTCTTTCTTTCTTTTCTTTTTCTACTCGAGATATCTTTCTTTCTTTCTTTCTTTCTTTCTTTCTTTCTTTCTCACATCTCTTCATTAATCGATTTTTTTTATTTTCTTTTGTTTCACACAATCTTTCTTTCTTTCTTTTCTTTTTGCATTCTAGATTTCTTTCCTTCTTTCTTTCTTTCTTTCTTTCTGTCTTTCTTCCACATATCACTTCATTAATCGATTCAGTTTTATTTTCTTTTTGTTTCTCTCAGTATGTCTTTCTTTACTTTTCTTTCTTTCTTTTTATACTCTAGATATCTTTCTTTCTTTCTTTCTTTCTTTCTTTCTTTCTTTCTTTCTTTCTTTCTTACATCACTTCATTAATCGATTCAGTTTTCTTTTCTTTTGTTTCTCTCAGTCTGTCTGTCTTTCTTTTCTTTTTGTATTCTTTCTTTCTTTCTTTCTTCCTTTCTTTCTTTCTCACATCACTTCATTAATCGATTCAGTTTTCTTTTCTTTTGTTTCTCTCAGTCTGTCTTTCTTTCTTTTCTTTTTGTATTCTTTCTTTCTTTCTTTCTTCCTTTCTTTCTTTCTCACATCACTTCATTAATCGATTCAGTTTTATTTTATTTTGTTTCTCTCACTCTTTCTTCTTTTCTTTTCCTACTCGAATATTTCTTCTTTCTTCTTTCTTTTTATACTCTAGATATCTTTCTTTTTCTTTTCTTTCTTCTTCTTTCTTTCTTTCTTCTTACATCACTTCATTAATCGATTCAGTTTTCTTTTCTTTTGTTTCTCTCAGTCTGTCTTCTTTCTTTCTTTTTGTATTCTTTCTTTCTTCTTTCTTCTTCCTTTTCTTTCTTTCTCACATCTCTTCATTAATCGATTCAGTTTTATTTTATTTTGTTTCTCTCACTCTTTCTTTCTTTTCTTTTCCTACTCGAATATTTCTTTCTTTCTTTCTTTCTTTTTATACTCTAGATATCTTTCTTTCTTTCTTTCTTTCTTTCTTTCCTTTTTTCTTTCTCACATCACTTCATTAATCGATTCAGTTTTCTTTTCTTTTGTTTCTCTCAGTCTGTCTTTCTTTCTTTTCTTTTTGTATTTCTTTCTTTCTTTCTTTCTTCCTTTCTTTTCTTTCTCACATCACTTCATTAATCGATTCAGTTTTATTTTATTTTTGTTTCTCTCACTCTTTCTTTTTTCTTTTCCTACTCGAATATTTCTTTTTCTTTCTTTCTTTTATACTCTAGATATCTTTCTTTCTTTCTTTCTTTCTTTCTTTCTTTCTTTCTTTCTTACATCACTTCATTAATCGATTCAGTTTTCTTTTCTTTTGTTTCTCTCAGTCTGTCTTTCTTTCTTTTCTTTTTTATTCTTCTTTCTTTCTTTCTTCCTTTTCTTTCTTTCTCACATCACTTCATTAATCGATTCAGTTTTATTTATTTTTGTTCTCTCACTCTTTCTTTCTTTTCTTTTCCTACTCGAATATTTCTTTCTTTCTTTCTTTCTTTTTATACTCTAGATATCTTTCTTTCTTTCTTTCTTTCTTTCTTTCTTTCTTACATCACTTCATTAATCGATTCAGTTTCCTTTTGTTTCTCTCAGTATTCTTTTCATTTCTTTTCTTTCTTTCTTTTTATACTCTAGATATCTTTCTTTCTTTCTTTCTTTCTTTCTTTCTTTCTTTCTTTCTTTCTTTCTTACATCATTTCATTAATCGATTCAGTTTTTTTTCTTTTGTTTCTCTCAGTCTTTCTTTCTTTCTTTCTTTTCTTTTTGTATTCTTTCTTTCTTTCTTTTCTTGTTGTATTCTTTCTTTCTTTCTTTTTCACATCGCTTCATTAATCGATTCAGTTTTTTTTGTTTCTCTCAGTCTTTCTTTCTTTCTTTTCTTTTTGTATTCTTTCTTCCTTTCTCACACGACTTCAATAATCGATTCCGTTTTTTTTTTCTTTTGTTTCTCAGTCTTTCTTTTCTGCTTGTATTCTTTCTTTCTTCCTTTCTTTCTTCCTTTCTCTCTTTCTCACACGACTTCATTAATCGATTCAGTTTTATTTTGTTCTCTCAGACTTTCTTTCTTTTCTTTTTATACTCTAGATTTCTTTCTCTTCTTTTTCTTTTCTTTTCTTTACTTTTTCTTTCTTTTAAATTCTGTCTCTTTCTTTCTTTCTTCTTTCTATCTTTCTCACATCAGTTCATTAATCAATTCAGTTTTATTTTATTTTGTTTCTCTCAGTATTTCTTTTTTCTTTTCTTTTTATACACGAGATTTATTTCCTTCTTTCTTTCTTTCTACCACATATCACTTCATTAATCGATTCATTTATTTGCTTTTTTATCTATTTATTTATTTCTGTCTTTCGTTCTTCATTTATTCATTTTATTTATTTCTCACTTCATTCATTACGCGATTCAATTCTATAATTTTTCGTTTACGCTTGTATTTCTTTCTTTCTTTCTTTCTTTCCTTCTTTTTTTTTCGTTTCTAACTAACCCTTTTCTTTTCTGTTCCTTTTCAGTCATACATTCCCTTCCTTCCTTCCTTCTTTTGTTTCTCTCAGTCTTTCCTTCTTTCTTTCTTTAATAATAATAATAAATAATAAAAAGAATTAAAATGAGAAATCAATACAATCTTTTTATTTCCTTATTTCATTATTTCCCACTTCCATTCTGTTGCGAGGTTTTAAGGGGTCAAATAAGAACAAAAAAATGTAGTAAAATGTATTAACAGAAAGTAGACAAATACAATAGAGAGAAGTGGAAATTACGTCCGACCAATAGAGTCATTGGCTTACTCGCATTGGCTTACTGACAAGCCACAATTGTCCCTGTTACTTATAGTAACCTGTCGGCGCATTCCATTAGTCTTATAGGGTGTATCACCTATAACACCCTCATTAATCAATTCAATCTTATATTATTTTGTTTCTCTGTCTATTTTTCGTTTCTTTTCTTTTCATTTTATACTCAATATTTTTTCTTTCTTTCTTTCTTTCTCACATCATTAATCGATTCAGTTTTACTATCTTTGATTTCACTTAGTCCTTTCTTTTTTTTCTTGTCTCTTCTTTCTTTACTTTAGATTTCTTTCTTTCCTTCTTTCTCTCTTTTCTTCTTTTACTCTAGATTTCTTTCTTTCCGTCTTTCTTAGCTCTTTCCTTCATTAATCAATTCTTTCTTTCTTTTTATTTTCTCGATTTCTTTCTTTCTTTCTTTCTTTCTTTCTTTCTTTAGCTCTTTCCTTCATTAATCAATTCATTCTTTCTTTTTATTTTCTCGATTTCTTTCTTTCTTTCTTTCTTTCTTTCTTTCTTTCTTTCTTTCTTTAGCTCTTTCCTTCATTAATCAATTCATTCTTTCTTTTTATTCTCTCGATTTCTTTCTTTCTTTCTTTCTTTCTTTAGCTCTTTCGTTCATTAATCAATTCATTCTTTCTTTTTATTCTCTCGATTTCTTTCTTTCTTTCTTTCTTTCTTTCTTTAGCTCTTTCCTTCATTAATCAATTCATCTTTCTTTTTATTCTCTCGATTTCTTTCTTTCTTTCTTTCATTCTTCTTTCATTAATCAATTCATTCTTTCTTTTTATTCTCTCGATTTCTTTCTTTCTTTCTTTCTTTCTTTCTTTTCTTTTCTTTCTCACATTAATCGATTCAGTTTTATTATCTTTGATTTCTCTTAGACTTTCTTTCTTTCTTTCTTTCTTTCTTTTCCTTTCTTTATTTATACTTTAGATTTCTTTCTTTCCTTCTTTCTTCCTTTTCTTCTTTTACTCTAGATTTCTTTCTTTCCGTCTTTCTTTAGCTCTTTCCTTCATTAATCAATTCTTTCTTTCTTTTTATTTTCTCGATTTCTTTCTTTCTTTCTTTCTTTCTTTAGCTCTTTCCTTCATTAATCAATTCATTCTTTCTTTTTATTCTCTCGATTTCTTTCTTTCTTTCGTTCTTTCTTTCTTTCTTTCTTTCTTTCTTTCTTTCTTTCTTTAGCTCTTTCCTTCATTAATCAATTCATTCTTTCTTTTTATTCTCTCGATTTCTTTCTTTCTTTCTTTCTTTCTTTAGCTCTTTCCTTCATAAATCAATTCATTCTTTCTTTTTATTCTCTCAATTTCTTTCTTTCTTTCTTTCTTTCTTTTCTTTCTCACATTAATCGATTCAGTTTTATTATCTTTGATTTCTCTTAGTCTTTCTTTCTTTCTTTCTTTCTTTCTTTCTTTTCTTTTTTTTTATACTTTAGATTTCTTTCTTTCCTTCTTTTCTCTCTTTTCTTCTTTTACTCTAGATTTCTTTCTTTACGTCTTTCTTTAGCTCTTTCCTTCATTAATCAATTCATTCTTTCTTTTTACTCTCTTGATTCTTTCTTTCTTTCTTTCTTTCTTTCTTTCTCACATCTCTACATTAATCGATTCAGTTGTATTAACCTTGGTTTCTCTGATTCTTTCTTTCTTTCTTTTCTTTTATGTTTATACTCTAATTTCTTTCTTTCTTTCTTTTGTTGTTTCTTTATTTATTTCACAATTCACTTCGTTAATCGATTTGATTTTTATAATCTCTCCTTTCTGTGCGTCATTCTTTCTTTCTGTCTGTTTTTCTTTCTTTTTCTTTTCTTTCTTCTCTTTCTTTCTTTCTTTCTTTTGTTTCTGTCCCTTTTTTGTTGTTCCTTTTCATCGATACCCTTCCTTTCGTCCTTTTTTTCCTTCTTTCTATTTTTCCTTCCTTATTTCCTTCATTCTTTTTTCCTTTCTTGAATATTCATTTTCCTTGCCTTTGCCTTTCAACCATTCTTTCTTTCTTTCTTTCTTTTTTCCTTTCTTTCTTTCTTTCTTCCTTTCTTATCACTTATTTATTTAACATTTCTTTTTTCTTTATTACTCGTGAAGGAATTTCAAATTTGGGCCCGAATAAATTCAGAATTTATTTCATTTGCACCCGAAGTCTTGTGATAGATAGATAGATAGATAGACTGAGACTTACATACACTGAGGAAAAACCTGGCAGATAGATAGATAGATAGATAGATAGATAGATAGATAGATGCGAACAGACTAAGGTTTACAGTCACTGAAGACAAAACTGGTAGGCAGATAGATAGATAGATAGATAGATAGATAGATGCGAACGGGCTAAGGTTTTCACACTGACGAACAGACTGGTACATATATATATATATATATATATATATATATATATATATATATATATATATATATATAGAGAGAGAGAGAGAGAGAGAGAGAGAGAGAGAAGAGAGATAGATACATAGATATACATAGATATAGATAGATAAATGTGAACAGACTAGGATAGATAGATAGCGCGAGAGGGGTTAGGAGAGAGATGAACAGTGAGATAGATAGATAGATAGATAGATAGATATAGACAGACAGATAGATAGATAGATAGATAGATAGATAGATAAATGTGAATAGATTAAGATATATATGTAATGAGAGAGGGGGAGGAGAGAGATGAACATTGAGATAGATAGATAGATAGATAGATAGAGAGAGAGAGAGAGAGAGAGAGAGAAAGAGAGAGAGAGAGAGGTATGAAAAGTTAGATAGATAGATAGATGGGGACAGATATGTAAATATAGATAAATAGATAGATTGATTGATTGATAATGAACAGTCACATAAATAAATAGATATATATTAACTGTGTGCTAGATAGATAGATAGATAGTTAGATAGTTAGATAGGAAGCAACAGCTAACTAGATAGAGAGCTATCTATCTATCTATCTAGTTAACTGTTGCTTCCTATCTATCTATCTATCTCTCTCTCTCTCTCTCTCTCTATATATATATATATATATATATATATATATATATATATATAGATAGATAGAGAGAGAGAGAGAGAGAAAGAAAGAGAAAGAGATAGATAGATAGATAGATAGATAGATACATGTGAAGTTTAGGATATATATATAGCGAGAGAGGGGGAGGAGATAGATGAACAGACAGATAGATAGATAGATAGATAGATAGATAGATAGATATCTTTTTATTTAAGCTTTGTTGCTAGACCTTTCTATTGCTTTTGGAATACGTTCAGATCACTTTAAACACAGGATATCCTCTTTTTTTCCTCACCAAATAAATAAGAAAATAAAATCCGTTTTTGAGGACCCCCAGGACGCATTACATTATTTTCCCCACGATTCGTTTATTTTATTTGAATGTATCTTCTTTTTTTTTTTTAAACACGAAACCAAATGAACGCAACTAACCTCAAAATCGTAACCGACTAACAATGCAATCTTTACAAAAATTTCACTACCGCTTAACAATATCTTTTTTTTTGTGTGTGTGTGTATGCCTTATCCCACTTGATCTGTTTGAGCTATCGAAAACATAACCTGAAAATCCACAGCATTCCTCCCACAAAAGCTTAAGGCATTTACAGAATAAACTGCTTCTTCTGTTGGGCGTAATCCTCTTAAAAATAAAAATGTGTTGTCTGCACAGTGAGGGCACCTTGTACGTTATGACTCCGCTGCCTTTACGTATTAGGTGGGCGCAAAAGTTTCAAACACTAACCTTTTAAAAAAATAGAGAGACTACATGTACACCAGAAATGTGGTTCTCCGGCTTCTTTGCTGGAAATTTTTGCACACACACACATATATCTTATTATAATGGAGATTGTGTGTTTTTCTGTCTGTAACCGAAACTATATTCCTACTCAAGTCACAATTCTCTTAGTTATTGACATCACATTCTCCATGATTTTATTTTTATTTAAACCTCAGTTATTGATAAAATTGTTATACCTTATTAATACTTTTGTCTTTATCTACATTCTAATAACATGCAATTGTATTTATATATGCAACAAAATAGCGGGTTACAGTGTGAACAGGAAAGCTAATTTGCATATTGATATTAAAAGTTTAATTTTATTAAATATGCGGCTTGGTATTATTGATTTCTAATTGTTTGTTTTTTTCTTAATGAATATGAGCAAAAAAACTCGGGATAAATCTTAAAAGAAATCCTTTAATATAAAGAAATAACAGTAATTTTATTCTTTACTTCCTAATTTAACTAAATAGTTAAATTAGGAAAATTCAGCAATACAAGGAGGGAGTGATGGAAATTGATGGAAGACTTAGTTTCAAAGTTGTTCTATTCTTCGATTATACCCCCTCTGTTTCAAATCATTTTATTTGGATTTTTATTTAGTTTCAAAAGTATTTCAAATTTAACATATTTCATTACATTAAAATTCAAATACTTGCACCCGGAGGGTGCATATATTTGCTAGTTATTATAATAGAGATTGTGTGTTTTCTGTCTGTAACCGAAACTATATTCCTACTCAAGTCACAATTCTCTTAGTTATTGACATCACATTCTCCATGATTTTTTTTTTATCTAAACCTCAATTATTAATAAAATTGTCTTACATTATTAATACTGTTAACTATGTCTACATACTAACAACATGCAATTATATTTATATATACAACAAAATAGCGGTTTACAATGTGAACGGGAAGGCTAATTTGCATATTAATATTAAAAAATCGAATTTAATAAATATTGCTTAGTATTATTGATTTCTAACTGTTGGTTTTATTTAATGAATGTAAGCAAAAATCTCTTCAATGAATCTTAAATGAAATCCATTAACAAGAAAAAATAACTGTCATTTTATTCTTTACTTCCTCTTTTAACTAAATACTTAAATTAGAAAAAATAACAATGAAAGACGAGAGTGATGGAAGAGTAAGTTTCAGTTGTTCTATCTTTCGATTATATCCCCCTCTGTTTCAAATATTTTTATCTGCATTATTTAGTTTCATTAGCGTTTCTAATTTAATACGATATTTCATTACATTAAAACTTAAATACTTGCACCCGGAGGGTGCATATATCTGCTAGTTATTATAATAAGATTGTGTGTTTTTCTGTCTGTACCCGAAACTATATTACTACTCAATTCACAATTCCCTTAGTAATTGATATCATATTCTAAATGATTTTATCTTAATTTTAATTTTAACCTCAATTATTGATAAAATTGTTTTACATTCTTAATACTGTTAATGATATTTTCCACGTACCCCACTTGTACGGGTCAGGCACAAAGGCCCTATTTATGTGGGACCACCCACAAACCGAGACTCATGGGGTGGCGGGTGAAAAATTGCGTCGATCCAGTCGGGATTCCCCCTCAAGGAGGCGCCTCAGGCACTGGGCAATAAACCCAGCCCTGTCCCTTTAAATCGAGGGTGCAGGTGTTGCCTGGGGGATAGCCCCCTGGGATCGACGCCGTTAATTATAGCAATGGTCCAGAGGTCGAAGCCACTGTTGACCATATCTACATAGTATTTACCGCGTACCCCACTTGTACGGGTCAGGCACAAAGTCCCTATTAACGTGGGACCACCCACGAGCCGAAGCCCATGGAGTGGCAGGTGAAAAATTGCGTCGATCCCGTCGGCATTCCCCCCTCAAGGGGGGCGCCTCAGGCACTGGGCAATAAACCCAGCCCTGCCCCTTAAATCGAGGGGGCAGGTGTTGCCTGGGGGATGGCCCCCTGGGATCGACGCTGTTAATTATATCAATGGTCCAGAGGCCGAAGCCACTGTTGACCATATCTTTTATTTACCGCGTACCCCACATGTACGGGTCAGGCACAAAGTCCCTATTAACGTGGGACCACCCACGGCCGAAGCTCGTGGAGTGGCAGGTGAAAAATTGCGTCGATCCCGTCGGCATTCCCCCTCAAGGGGGGCGCCTCAGGCACTGGGCAATAAACCCAGCCCTGCCCCTTTAAATCGAGGGGGCAGGTGTTGCCTGGGGGGATGGCCCCCTGGGATCGACGCTGTTAATTATATCAATGGTCCAGAGGCCGAAGCCACTGTTGACCATATCTACATACTAACAACATGCAATTATATTTATATATACAACAAATTATCGGTTTACAGTGTGAACGAGAAGGCTAATTTGCATATTGATACTAAAGATGTGATTTTAATAAATATGTGTTTAGTATTATTGATTTATAATTGGTTAGTTTTATTTTGATGAAAATAAGTAAAAAATCTCTTCAATAATTCTTAAATGAAATCCATTAACAAGAAAAAATAACTGTCATTTTATTCTTTACTTCCTCTTTTAACTAAATACTTAAATTAGAAAAAATAACAATGAAAGACGAGAGTGATGGAAGAGTAAGTTTCAGTTGTTCTATTTATTCGATTATACCTCCCTCCTCTGTTTCAAATCTTTTTATCTGCATTCTTATTTAGTTTCATTAGCCTTTCTAATTTAATACGATATTTTATTACAGTAAAACATAAATACTTGCACCCAGAGGGTGCATATATTTGCTAGTATATATAATAAAGTATATATATTAATATTTATATTTTTGCTTGAAGGCAATTACAATGTGAATATCGCATAAATTCGATAATTATAGAAGATGATAAAGACAAGTGAATTTCGCAAAGAATGTCTCGGTATGTAGAATATCGTACAGACTGTTTCAACTTTATTATGCTCTTCGGCGAAGGAAATATTAATATA
>CM042182.1:31348522-31371022 GCA_023376005.1 Doryteuthis pealeii | reverse complement strand
ATCATATATATATATATATATATATATATATATATATATGAAGATAGGAGGGTTGGAGTAAAACCCAACAGTATGAGGAAAGGTAAAAGGATAAGTGGACAAAAAATAATAACTCAAACAAGTAGAAGTAGGAGAGAAATATTTCGTTCTTCTTTACACGAAGAACATCATCAGTCTAACTTTATTCAAAATAAAGTACGTACATTTGTATTTATAGAAGAAAAAGTGAGTTTGTGGTGATTTTTTTCTAGCACATATATGATAAAAACGGTTGGTTTGCCATAAGGGCAATGGGGTTGGGACAATCATATAGATGATAGAGCTTGACGTGTCAAGCCGATTGATCGGATCACCCGTCTAATCTAAGTAAGGACTAAAAGTACTGCATGCCAAGACACCAGGGTTCCATCCTTAAGCATCACGGGTCACTTTTCTCGGACAAGATGTGGCCCCCTTGGGAAGTGTTTTACTCCTCTGTATAGGTGTTGTCATTGTATTCTAAACCCCAGCCAATTGGGCTGTAGAATTTTAAATGTTTTAACTCTCTTGCAAGTTTTGGGGAAGTTCGAAATGGTAATTGCACGGTGGGAATTTATAATTAATGTGTAGTTGAAAACAACATTTAGATGTGGGTCACGTTTTATAGAAATTAGTTTGGGTTTGTTTGGTTTGGTTTGGTTTGGTTTGGAAGCAAATCTAACTCAGGATTGTGTGGAGATAGAGGACGACCGTTTAGAGGGACACCGGTAGCAAAGCACCGGTAACTCGGAGGATCCTATAAATAGCGAACCCCTCGTTCGTAGTGGTCTCATTCTGGCCAACAATATATGGCGCTGCGGACAGGATTGGAAGGATATCTACCAGAATTTTGAATCTTTGCGCACCACTGATTGGAATTTAACTGAAATTGCTTCAAGACAAAGTAGTAACGAGAAATACCTGCAACTCCTACAGCAGTTAATTGAACTGCAGCGAGAAAATAACGAACAATTAGACCCACAACCACCCCCACACATACCAAGACCCATCGAAAATGAATCCCCAAGTGACCTGCCTGAAATGATGGAGGTAGATGTGACAGATGATAACGAGATGGCGACAGACCACATTGATATGGAAGTGGAAGAAAACCAACACCCACCAGCGAGCCCAATTCTACGGCGTAGCACGAGGGCAACACGACCGCCAAGACCACTGTCCCCAAAAATGCGAGGACCGACGCATGATTACGCGGAGTCATCCCGACAAATGACCACAAAACAGGGGCATGTGGAGATAGAGGACGTCCGTTTAGAGGGACACCGGTAGCAAAGCACCGGTAACTCGGGGTATCCTATAAATAGCGAACCCCTCGTTCTTAGTGGTCTCATTCTGGCCAACAATATAGGTTGGGAAAACCATATAGATGGTATAGCTTGACATACCTAGCCAATTGATCGGGTCACCGGTTTAGCCTAAGTAAGGGCAAAAGAGCTGCATGCCATGGACTGATCAGCCTCCAGATTTCCATTCTTAAGTATCATGGGTAGTCACCATCGGACAATTAGTCGGTCTCATTGAGGAGGGCCTTACCCTCTGTAGAGGTAAACCTAGAGACTAAGATTTCAATGAACACTACAGAATTGGATTTGGTCGAATTTTCTTCCTTCTTTTTGTATATAGAATTCATTTCGTGACCCAGGTGTTCACTTCGCTGGCTGGTTGGTTGGATTTTATGGCATGTCAACGTGCGTAAGTTTATCAATGGATATTTAATTCATGGTATAAACCATTAATACATAGAATAAATGTTATTTATTAACGATGTCTCTATGAAAATCAATTAGATTTGCCTCTAAATTTGGGTTATTTTATGCCAAAGACGTTTTTTGTTTTATTCATTCTTGATGGCTACTCATTTTTTTAAAAACTCAATTTAATGGGAGTAATGGTAAAGAAAGTGGTACTCCATATGCCCCAGAGCTCCAGAATTGTAATTTCACCATCAGATAGAGTTTAATGTCATACACAGGGCACTAAGATTACACTAGCATTACAATGAACACTACAGACTTGGACTTATACATATCACAGAAGAAACCTAGAGACTAGGATTTCAATGAACACTACAGAATTGGAGTTGGTCGAATTTTCTTCCTTCTTTTTGTACATAGAATTCATTTCGAGGCCCAGGTGTTCACTTAGTCCAAACTTGCCTAAAGCCACACGCTCCCGTCTTATTCAGCGCAAATTAAACATTACATTTCGATGGCTTGAGTCCTGAATAACCTCGTATTAAAACCTGAAGTAGATTTTGGTTTTCTGTTAAAATTGTTCAGTTGGCATCAAAGATTTGATTACTGTAGCATGTGTGTCTTAGAATTTTAGACCGTTGGTTGGTTGGTTGGTTGGTTTGATTTTACGGCATGTTAACCCATTAGGTTATTTTATGCCAAGGACGTTTTTGTTTTATTCATTCTTGATGGTTATTCAATGGAGGTTTGCCATAAGGGCAATAGGGTTGGGACAATCATATAGATGATATAGCTTGACGTGACAAGCCGATTGATCGCATCATCGATTGATCGCATCATCCGTCTAACCTAAGTAATGGCTAAAGTGGAGTACTGCATGTCATGGACTGCTAGGCCATCAGGGTTCCTTCCTTAAGCATCAGGGGTCACTACCCACTGACAACAGGCGGCCCCATTGGGGAGCGAGGTTCTTACCCCGCTGTCGAGGTGCAGTCAGTGAATTATAAAGCCCCATCGACAGGGCTGTAGAATTTTAGAGGCGAAGTTGTAGCTCTCTTACATGTTTAGAGAAGTTCGAATTGGTATTTGCGTTTTAGAAATTTGTAATTAACATGTAGCTGCAAAGGATATTTAAATGTGGGATCAGGTTTTATAGAGATCTGTTAGATTTGGTTTGGTTTGGTTTGTTTTGTTTTACGGCATATCAACCTCACTGGGTCATAATGGCGATAAAGTTTTGAAATAAATCAATTCTTAATGGATAATACAATTTTGTTTAAAACTCATGTTTTTCTATTTAACCCATAGATGGGACCCTAACAGGTACTACCATTCCGGGCCAGAGTGGACCAGGGAGCAATGGTGATGAAGGGGTGCTCCACATTCCCCAAACCTCCAGAACTGGAACCTCACCATCAGATAGAGTTTAACGTCATTCCCAGGACATGTAGACCCGCCGCCACCGCCTTCTAGCACCCATATGATAAAAAGGGGCTGGGGCTTGCCATAAGGGCAATAGGGTTGGGAAAATCATATAGGTGCTAGGGCTTGACATGACCAGCCGATTGATCGTCTAGCCCAAGATAGGACCAAAGTGGAGTATTGCATGTCATGAACTGCTCATCCACCTGGGCTCTATCCTTAAGCATCACGGGTCGCCACCCACGGCCAACAGGTAGCCCCATTGGGGGAGTCTTACCCCTCTGCAGAGGTGCAGTCGGTGCATTCTAACGCCCCAGCCGACAGGGTGGTGTTTGATTTGGATTGGTTTGTTTGATTGTACGGCATATCAACCCTTGTGGGTTATTTTATGTCGAATACATTTCGTTCTATTCATGGTTGATGGGTATTAAGATATTTTTTTAAAATCATTTCTTTTTATATTCAACCCATAGGTGGGACCCTAACAGGTACTACAATACCAGGTCAGAGTGGACCTGGAAGTAATGGCGATCAAGTGTTACGTCACACTCTCCAGATGTCCGGAATTGAACCCTCACCCAATTAGCATTAAATAAATGCTTACTGTAGCCTTAGAATTTTAGAGGCGGGATTTGCAAATTTGGAGATGTTCGAATTGGTAATTACTCTGTGGGGATTCTTAATTAACGAGTAGCTGAAAACGACACTTAAATGTAGGATTGTGTTTTATTGGGACCCGTTTGGGATTATAATTATTCTAATAGAAAGGCTAATAATAAAAGGGATTGATATCGGTGAAATAAACGCATTTATTGATAACAAGCGACAATATCCGGTAATACCCGGGAAAGGTGAGGTTATTTGCAAGTAATACAAGATTTTCAATTGCAATATTTATTGGATATATTCATAGCACTGGTTATAAAAGGACAGATAGAAATTAACATTTAAAAATTAGAAGAATTCCGGGTCCAGAGAGAGAGAGAGACAGACAGACAGACAGAGACGGAGACAGAGAGAAAGAGAAAGAAAGAAAGAAAGAAAGAAAAAGAAGAAAGAAAGAAAGGAAGAAGAAGAAAGAAAGAAAGAAAGAGAGAGAGAGGGAATCGAAAATTTTAATAGGGTACTTTCATGTCAAATCATCTAGGCCATGTCATCCACCCCTTTCAAGAAAGGCTAATAAGAAAAGGGGTTGATATAAGTGAAATGAATGCATTTACTGATAACTAGCTGCAATACCCGGTAATACCCGGGAAAGGTGAAGTTATTTGCAGTTCTGCACAAGATTTTCAATTGCAATATTTATTGAGTGTTCATAGCATTGGTTATAAAAGGACAGATAGAAATTAACATTTAAAAATTAGTAGAATTCCGGGTCCAGAGAGAGAGAGAGAGGCAGACAGACAGAGATAGCGACAGAGAGAAAGAGAAAAAAGAAAGAAAGAAGAAGAAAAGAAGAAAGGAAGAAAGAAAGAAAGAAAGAAAGAGAGAGAATCGACAATTTTAATAGGGTAATTCCATGTCAAATCACCCAGGCCATGTCACCCACCCCTTTCAAGAAAGGCTAATAAGAAAAGGGGTTGATATAAGTGAAATGAACGCATTTACTAATACCCGGGAAAGGTGAAGTTATTTGCTGTTCTATACAAGATTTTCAATAGCAACCTTAGTTAGGTGTGTTTATAGCACTGGTTATAAACGGAGAGAAAGAAATTAACGTTTAAAAATTAGTAGAGTTCCGGGTCCAGGGAGAGAGAGACAGAGAGAGAGAGAGAGAGAGAGAGAGAGAGAGAGAGAGAGAGAGAGAGAGAGAGAGAATCGACTATTTTAATAGGGGTAATTCCATGTTAAATCATCCAGGCCATGTCACCCACCCCTTTCAAGCAAGGTTAATGAGAAAAGGGGTTGATATCAGTGAAATGAATGCATTTATTGATAACTAGCAGCGGCTACCCGGCGTCGCCTGGGTAGAGGGGGATTTTTAAGTTAGTACCGCCGATCCATTATTACTGAATCGTGAGTTGAATCCTCGTGTGATGTCCCATTTAAATCCCCATGTAAAAAAATAAACCTTGCATTGATCCAGCTACTCTGAAAAGAAATGTTGATATCTACTATCTAAAATATTAAATGAAAAAAATTTCATGCTGTTATCATTTAAATTTCTATTTTTTTAATTATCTTCACAAATATAAATCAAAGCTCTATTATTTTTGCTCAAAAAATAATCTCTAGTGATATTTAATGTGTATATCTTATTATAATGGAGATTGTTGGTTTGTATGTCTGTAACCGAAACTATATTACTATTTAAGTCACAATTCCCTTTGTTATTTACATCACATTCTCTATGATTTTATTTTTATTCAAACCTCAATTATTAATAAAATTGTTTTACATCATTAAGACTGTTGACCATATATACATCCTAATAACATGCAATTGTATTTATATATACAAGAAAATAGCGGTTTACAGTGTGAATTGGAAGACTAATTTGCATTTTGATCTTAAAAAATTGATTTTAATAAATATATGCTTAGTATTATTGATTTCTAATTGTTTGGTTTTATATTAATGAATATGAGCAAAAATCCCGGGGATAAATCTTAAAAGAAATCCATCAACAAGAAGAAATAACTGTAATATTATTCTTTACTTCCTATTTTAACTAAATAGTTAAATTAGGAAAATTTACCAATGAAAGACGGGAGTAAGGGAAAATGATGGAAGAGTTAGTTTCAAAGTTGTTCTATTTTTCAATCATACCCCCTCTGTTCCAAATATTTTTATCTGAATTCTTATTCAGTTTCATTAGCCTTTCTAATTTAACATATTTTATTATATTAAAACTTAAATACTTGCACCCGGAGGGTGCATATATTTGCTAGTATATATATATATATTTACTTTGTCGCTAATTGTTTTATTTTCGAATTTTTCTCCGGACATACATATACACACAACTGCCCTTTATATATGTATAGACTAGCTGCAATACCCGGCAATACCCGGGAAGGTGAGGTTATTTGCAGTTCTATACAAGATTTTCAACAGCAAAATAGTGTTGGCTGGTTGATTGGTTGGGTTTTAATGACATATGTCAAGACATTTTGTTTTATTAATCCTTATTGGGTATTCAATCTATTTTTCAATCTCAATATTTTAAACACATTTTAGTACTCATTTTTTAATCTATCTAAGCCATAGATGGGACTGTAAAATTTGTCCGGGTAGCCTAAAGTCGGTATCAGCTATTGAAGTCAGTTAGTCTACTGTCAGTTTTAATAACAGCAGCTAAGTAGAACTCCAGCAGTGTCCAAGACAGCTGGTATAAATAGGAATCAAGAATGATCCATTCATGAATCAGGGTGATTTGGGTCATTCCATTCCTTGAGTTCTGATTGGTTGCTTGACTGCTTGATTTGAATGACATTGTGGAGTCTTATATATACTTTGTCATTTTGCAGTGGACCTTGTAGCATTTCGAGTTTGTATTTAAGTTACAATCGCTTGCCACCTTTCTTCCCAGATCGACGGTAATTGGAACTTATTTTTCTTCAGCCAGACAGCGAGGAAGTCTATCCCCCTTTTCACTTGCGCTAGACCTAGGAGATTGTTTTATGGCGTCTGAGGTGGAGCGCCACACCTACCATCTGCTACTCACTATACTGCACGTATCTCCGTGCTACTCATACGCTGAGTCGGCGAGGGCGAGTATCTAACCAGCAACATTGCGATTCCTAGTCAAGTACACTACCAACTGAGAAAGGAACTACCACTCCTGTTCAGTGTGCACCTAGGTATAGCAGCGATAGGGGGAGTGTACTCCTCCTTCCACAGAGTTCCAGAATTGAAACTTCACCACAAGATACAGTTTAACGTAATTCCCAAGGGACAAAGACCCTCAGCCACAGCGTTATAGCCCATGTATGTTAAGAAGTGTTGGAGTTGCCATAAGGGCAATACGACCAGAAAAATCATATAGGTGTTATAATATTCACGCTTATTTGGTTTAATTTAAACACCGCCCTGTCGGCTGTGGCGTTAGAATGCACCGACTGCAGCTCTGCAGAGAGGTAAGACCCCCAGCTGTTGGCCGTGGATGGTGAACTATGATGCTTAAGGATGGAACCCAGGTGGATGAGCAGTGACGTGCAACTCTCCATTTTGGTCCTTTCTTGAGAGAGAAGGGCGGTTGGAGAGGCCTCCTCCGGTCAATCGGCTGGTCATGTCAAGCCCTAGCACCTATATGACTGCCCCAACCCTATTGCCCTTATGTCAAGCCCCAACCCCTTTTTATCAAATATGTGCTAGAAGGTTGAGCGTCTTCATGTCCTCGGAATGACGTTAAACTCTATCTGATGGTGAGGTTCCAGTTCTGGAGGTTTGGGGAATATGGAGTACCCCTTCATGACTATTGCTCCCTGGTCCACTCTGACCCAGAGTGGTAGTATCCGTTAGGGTCCCATCTAAGGGTTAAATAGTAAGACATGTTTATAAACAACATTTGATTATCCATTAAGAATTCATTTCATTTCAAAACTTTGTCGGCACTAAATGACCCACCAAGGTTGATATGCCGTAGAACAAAACAAACAACAACTAAACAAAATAACTTAAACACCACATTTCTATCACCTGGGTCCTGAATAACCTAGAATTATAACCTGACATGTTTTTGTAAATATCAATATCTTAAATATTTTTTGTTATTATTTATATTGTAAAGCAATCTTTATAATCAAGTAATGTCTTTGAAATGAGAGAGAGGGTAGAGGGGGAAGAGAGAGAGAGGGTAGAGGGGAAGAGAGAGAGAGAGGAGAGAGAGAGAAATATATATGGAGAGGGGTGGAAAAAGAGTAAATAGAGATAGAAAGAAAGGAGAAGAGAGAGTGAGGGAGATAGAGGGAGATATATATATTTAGATAGAGAGTGAGGGAGGGAAGGAGAGGGAGATATATAAAGAGAGGGGGGAGATATATAAATAGATAGAGAGGAAAGGAGGGAAAGAGATGAAGGGGGCATAGATAGATAGATAGATAGATAGGGATGGAGGGATAGCTAGAGTAGGAGGGAGGGATAGATAGATATAAAAATAGATAGGGAGGGAGTAATATATAGATATACAAATAGAAATAGAGGGATAGATAGATAAATGAATAAATAGACAAATAGATGTATATAGAGAGATAGATAAAGAGAGAGAGAGAGAGAGAGAGAAAGGGTGAGAAAGAGTGAGAGAGAAAGAAAGGAAGAGAGGGAAAGAGAGGGAGAGAAAGGAAGAGAGAGAGAGAGATCAAATGCAGCATCTGTGCATTTGAATTTTAGTTGGCTCGTTGGTTTGTTTTTTTACGGCATTTTAGGGTTCAGACTGTTGGGTCAGCAAAACGAAGTCTGGGTTGACATGTCCAAAATGAGTTATCATCCCTTGCCGTGGTTGGTTCGGTCAATAGTGGCGTTGGTTTTTGCCACAAGTGGGAACAACAATTTTCTGCCTCTTTTCCTCAGGCTGTCAACGAGTTAACATGGTCTAGGCGCCTGCCGCCTTCTAGGCCTTTTAGGGGTTTTTGCCTACCAAACCAGCTACCAGAAGTGACATTCTCTACATGACATGTTAGTAGCATGTATCTTGAGCTCTCAACATAGACTATACAAATGTAAATATTTGATGTTAAAAAAGCGACCCGGGTGATGATTCCTCATCCTAGAGACGTGTCCTGTTCAGCTGGGATTGATGATGGCGATCTTCGCCTATTCAAGGATCCAATATTTGTAATGAAGTCACTCAATTGGATGCGGAGGATGGTGAAGAGGGCGCACTGCTGGAACCGCTCTAGAAGTCGTAGGTGGTGACAATAAGGGAACCATGACTGAGCCAATATAGGAGGGTGACAAGGAATATGGCTCTGTACAAACAGATCTTTGTGCTCTTCGTCATGTATCTGTTGTATCGCACACGTTTTTTAGTTTACCAAAAGCACTGCTTGCCTTCGACTTTCTTTAATTAACCATTGGGTTATTTCATGCCAAATAAGTTTGTGTTTTATTTTTCTTGATGGCTACTCATTTTTTTAAACAGAATTGTAACTTCACCATCAGATAGAGTTTAAAGTCATGACCAAGGCAAGATTACACCAGGATTACAATGAACACTACAGATTTGGACTTATACATATCACAGGGGAAACCTAGAGACTAGGATTTCAATGAACACTACAGAATTGGACTTGGTCGAATTTTCTTCCTTTTTTGTACATAGAATTCATTTTGAGGCCCAGGTGTTCACTTAGTTTAAACTTGCCCGAAGCCTCTAGTCTTATTCAGGGCAAATTAAACATTGCATTCATATCGTATTAAATCCCGAAGAAGATTTTGGTTTTCTGTTAAATAGAATTTATCCAGTTGGTATCAAAGAATTGATTACTGTAGTATGTGTGTCTTAGAATTTTAGACCGTTGGTTGGATGGTTGGTTGGTTAGATTTTACGGGATGATAACCCATTGGGTTAATTTTTGCCAAGGGCGTTTTTGTTTTATTTATTCTTGATGGTTATTCAATGGGGGTTTGCCATAAGGGCAATAGGATTGGGACAATCATATAGATGGGGTGGCCTAAAGTCGGTATCAGCAAGACAGCAAGATATGTCCTCCTGCCTTCTTCAGGTATTGACTCGGGAACCTCCAATTTGACACATGGCCTAGTGGATAAGGTAGTTAGGTTAAGTTCTAAGTGACCTTTATCTCTGGATTCCGGGTTCAATCCTCAGTGCAGGCAGTAATATAGAAAAATAATTAACACAATTCCTACCCCAGCTATGGTTAGCGGAATGAGAACAGGATACCCCCGTGGACTAAATAAAGGGTTACTTTCAAAGGGAGCTTGGCGTGACAATCCGATTGATCGGATCATCCGTCTAACCTAAGTAAGGCTAAAGTGAGTACTGCATGTCATGGACAGCTAGGTCATCAGGGTTCCATCCTTAAGCATTACGGATCACTACCCACTGACAACAGGCGGTCCCATTAGGAAGGGAGGTTCTTACCCCGCTGTCGAGGTGGTCAGTGTATTCTAAAACCCCAACCAACAGGGCTGTAGAATTTTAGAGGCGAAGTCGTAGATGTCTTGCAAGTTTGGGTAAGTTTGCATCGGTAATTGCTCGGTAGGAATATTGCTGCTGAAAACGACATTTGAATATAGGATCGCGTTTCATAGGGATCCGTTTTGGGGTTATAATTATTCTAATAGGAACGCTAATAATTAAAGGGATTGATAGCAGGGAAATGAATGCATTTATTGATAATAACATTAATGAGAATACAATCATTGAAAAGATATCATTATGAAAATATTCAATTCATGAATAAAACACGTTTCAAAAACGATAATAAAACAGGGAATATAATTATTAAGACATTAATAAAATGATATGAAATTATTCAATTAAGGATGTCAGATAACATTTATTCTTTTGAATGTGCCAAATGGAATTGAAGGTAAAAATACAGAGATGGAAAATAAAGTTGCAACGCATCATTGTTTTTTTTTAATATTCTAAAGCCCCAGCCAAAATTCTAAATGAAAAAAAGTAAGAGAAAAAAAAGAGAGAGAGAGAGAGAGAGAGAGAGTGAGGGGGTAAGTTAGCAAGCTAGTTTCGCAGATCCATTACTAGTGTAATTGCGCTTGCAGGATTCTGCATACATGCAACCTAGTGTCACATCCAAATCATGGCAAACGGATTGGATTTTGAAGCAAAACTATTTCAGTCTTAGTATTATCTGCGTTATTCGGACTGTTGTCCCCATCTTCATTATTTGTACAACGTTTCGGCCGATATACCCTCCGGCTTTCTTCAGGTATTTCTGGATTCGGGAACCTTTTCGGACTCGGGTATACGAACTCTTCAAGCCTCATCTCAAACCTTCAGAGAAATTGTATTTCTGTCTTTTTCAAATTTTTCATAATTGAAAAACAAAAATTAATCAAATTTTAATTAGCAATGAAATATTATCTATAGCAGTAGTCTCCAAACTCAAAGTATGTATTTAACCCCCCCCTCCTGCTTTAGAAAGAACTGTGGAGTCAGAAAGTCGGAAGCAATTAAGGGATCACTGGAGTCAGTTGGTAAAACTATATATATATATATATATATATATATATATATAGGTATATGTAAAAACAAAATTTTTTTGCGATGAAACAAAGAAAATACAGTGCTCAATCACAGTTTGTAAGAGCTAATATTTATTTATTTATTTTACAATGTTTTCATAGATCAATGTTCATTATCAGCGACCGCGGTTTCATGCTAAATAGCAATCATCAGGCTGTGGAGCAAGATCCTATGGTGTTTGTTGGAGTTCTTTACTCAATGTCACATTTTGGATTGTAAATAACGTCGGTTAGTTTTGCGGACGCTGTTATAGTCCAGAACTACAAAAATATTTTTTTTTTAAATTTGTATTTTTTTGTAGTAATGCCAACGAAGTTGCCTCCCTTTATTCGTTAAAAATAGAACGTTTTTTTAAAAAACTTTGAAAAAATAGAGCGTTTTTTTAACTTTGAAAAAAAAAAGGATCTTGCTCCACAACCTGATGATTGCTATTTAGCATGAAACCGCGGTCGCTGATAATGAACATTGATCTATGAAAACATTGTAAAAATAAATAAATAATATATATATATATATATATATATATATATATATATATATGTATTTACCAACCCCTCTAAACGAGCAGGATGTGACACAGGTCAATTTCTAAAGCGGAGCTTTGAATTCAAAGTTTTCCTTCACCTAGACTGGTTACCTAGCCAAGATTAGAGCCCAGTCTACCCATAGCTGGTGGAGAGTAGTTGGAGCATCTCCTCTCTTTTTTNAGACTATGATTAAAAATATTTACCAGCCTTAGGATGTACTTTAAATTGCACATATTTTTGGAAATGATTACAAAAAATGTTGATATGTCTATGGGAGAACCTCATTAGAAAACAGAACAGATATTACGAAGACCAACTGGGGAAGATTCCAATAACATTCTGTCAGGATGTGAACATGTGAACATAAAGTGAATCCTATAAAATATTAAGATTTTTGTTGAAAACTGTATGTATGGTGTACATAATACTGTTACCATATCTACATGGTATTTTTCCTTGTACTCCACTGTACAATGGTCAGGCACAAAGCCCTATTAAGTGGACCACTCAAAACCGAAGCTCATGTGTGGCGATGAAAAATTGGCGACCCTGATCTCAACGGGACCTCACCGGAACCTATAAAAAGTCCGACCCTTTTCAAGGGGCATCTCAGGCGCTGGCAAATAAACCCAGGGTCGACCCTTTAAACAAGGGCCAATATGCCTGGGCCTGCGTGGGAATATTCCTGTTAACCTCCCCCACTTATGAGGGTGTGACACAGGCACAAATTTAGTGGGCCCACCCACAAGCCGAAGCTCAGGGTGTAGGCAACAAAAACTGCGTCGCATTCCCGCGCATTCCCTCTCAAGGGGGCGCCTCAAGCGCCTGGGCAATAAACCCAGCCCTGCCCCTTTAAATTAGGGGAGCAGTGTTGCCTAGGGGGATAGCCCCCGGGATCGACGCTATTATTATAAGGTCCAGGGCCGAAAGCCACTGGACCCTGGCGTGGCCAGATTTACCATACTAATAAAATGCAATTGTCTTGATATATACAAACAAAATTTCAGTTTACAGTGTAAACGGGTAGGTTAATTTGCATAGTGATATAAAAAAATTTCATTTTAATAAATATGTGCTAGTATGTATTGATTTCTAATTGTGTGTTTATCTTAATGGATATGAGCAAAAGTCTTTAAAAAAATCCATTTACAAGGAGGGAATCTTATAATTTCATTATTTACTTCCTATTTTAATAAATAGTTAATAGGAAAATTTAGCAATGGAAGACGGAGTGATGGAAAAGTAAGTTTCAGTTGTTCTATTTTCCAATTAAGATTTAGCAATGAAAGACGGAGTGATGGAAGACTAAGTTTCGGTTGTTCTAATTCCAATATAAATTTTAGCAATGAAAAAGACGGTGTGAATGAAAGTAATTTCAGTTGTCTATTTTCCAAATTATACGCCCCCTCTGTTTCAAATCTTTTTATCTGCATTCTTATTTAGTTTCCTTAGCCTTTTAATTTGATATAACATCTTACTACATTAAAACTTAAATACTTGCACCCGGAGGATGCGTAGATTTGCTACTAAATATTATAAACACGCAGGCAATATCTAAATATCACCACGGTATATTTGGAAAAATAATTGAATACATTACCATCATTAATGAGAATCACAAAAAAACTTCATGTAAGTTTCATCTTTTTCCGTCCTCCCTCTTGCAACGGCTCATTTTCATGTTCTGCCTTTTTCTCTGCACGTGTGTTCAAAACTAATTAGATCGATCGGGCGCTCCTTCTGCAAACGCCACTGTGGACACTGGTTTCGGGCTTCCTCCCTGGTGTTGCTTGGAATCGGCTTGCACCCTTGTTGTTGATTTCTTACTCGAGTGTCTGATAAGGCAGAATTGTTCTCAGGTTTCATTCCTTACAAGGCTGCCCGAACAGCATGCAGGGCTTTAGAGGTCATCAATTATATAAGAATGGAAGGGAAAAATAAAAAAAATCCCACAGAATAAGGAGAAAGAAGTAAAATGAATACATTACATTACAAACAAGAAAGCGAGAAAAATGACTGTAATAACCATCACAACACCACACACACACACACTACACACACACACACACCACCAACATATATATACTATATATATATACCATTATAATAACATATAATGAATAGAGAATGGACATGAGAAAAATGGAGAAAGTATTTAGAGTGAAAGGTGTTCAATGGGCTAATAAAAGCAGAGGCAGATTCATAATTCAATGTAATATTGTGGTTTGGACTGGATAACTTAAAGTTTCAATGGTTATGCAATTCATCAAGATGAGTTTCAAACCGTTCTGAGATTCTTAAAAAACATAGGCTAGGTCAAATTGCTTGAGATTTTCATTGTTCTGCCCTTTCTTTTTTAAATTCTCAAACCATGTGACTACCTGTTTTTTAGATTTTTCTCAACCCATTGACTCATCTTGATGAAATTGAATAACCATGAAACTTTAGTTATCAGTCCAAATCCACATTAATATTACAAATGCATTATATATTCTTATATTACTTTATAATATTATATATATAATATTATATATAATATATTTAGGAGTAAGGACAAATGACACCGACAGCTTATAAAGTAATAGATAAAAGGATATTGAAAACACACAATGCTGTTTAAATGTGAAAATTTCTATATTCATATTCAAAAGCTAATATTGAACAATATTCGATTTATAAACAAATTATTTTCATCATCAGAGGCTTCGTTTTAATCCCGGCACTTCATCGAGAGAGAAGGGAAAGAGATCTAAAAAACAATCTCTGATGATTGGTTTTATATTCGAAATATTGTTCACATATTAGCTATGACATATGTATAAAATATTATCATTTTAACAGCATTGTGTGTTCATATTCTATATATATATATATATATATAATACTATATATATTATATACTATATTAGTTTTAAGGGGACCTCATTCGAAAACAAAAAACGTACAAGTACAACAATTTTGACTAGCGAAAAAGAAACAAAATGTGTCGAAAGATAAATTATTATGCAAAGCGCGTCAAATGAAGTTATATTGCTCGGTTCTATATATTATATAATAATATAGTAGCTTCATATATAATATATATATCAAATGCTAATGAGTCAAGATATGTAGGCCCCTGAGAGCATTAAGTGAAACTTTTAGTAGGTTCGTTTGGGACTCATTAGATTCATCTCTTATTATTTGGCTCTAACTTAGGTTATGAGGCCACTTTTATTTTAAGCTTTAGTGCTCATTGGGCGGGTTTATATATGTAATATATATTATCTATATAACTAATACTTATGCATATTAACTTGTTTTTTCTTTTTGGCCAATAAACAATATCTTACCCATATATTATTTTTGGTTGGTACGATTCTCTTTTCTTTTCTTTTTTTCCACAAATTTGAGTTTTCTCCCGGTGATGGTTGGTTAGTATATTTTTCCAACCAACTATTTGCTGGGTTTTCCTCACCGCGAGGATTTACCAATAAGTGTGGTTATATTATATATTATCATATATATAATATTCTTATATATTATATACGTCTCTCTCTCTCTCTCTCTCTCTCTCTCTCTCTCTCTCTTCTCTCTCTCTCTCTGTCTCTCTCTCTTGTAGGTGTGAGTATTTTTTTCCAAGAACCAACGAATTTTCTGGGATATGGCATCATCACTATTTGAATGGAAAACGCTTTACACCGTCCAGTTGGGGACAGTTCCATTTTTTACATTTTCTTTCGGCATTCCGGGTTGCGGAGTTGGAGCCATCTAAACATCTTAAGATTATTTGCTTACTTTTACATTCAATTCCTCTTTGTCTGAATCAATATTATATAGTAAGCCTGGGTTGGATTTTATTATCAGAATCTAAAATCGAAAAAAACTTAGGTATCGGGCTAAATCACACACAAAAGCAGGCTTCCTGTTACTAATCGTCTGCTTGATAAGCATTTCATAATCTAATCGCACCAACCACGTGTACAAAAACCAGATAGTCGGAGCTTTTCTCGATTTGTCTACACCTCTTACATTTTGAACAGATGTATTCCACCTAATTCATTCATTATCCAACTATTAATTTTTCAAATTAGGTATGACTTCAATCTTAATATATAAAAAATATTAGAAACAATTAATCAAAGATTGACAATTACATATTTGTAGTCCAATCTTTGATTATTTTTTTTTTCTAAAAACCTTATATATTTTCTTTACACTGTTGATTTCATAATCCATTCTTTTCTCTATATATATTATTTATATGTTGGGGGGGGAGGTGAGAGAGAGAGCAGGAGGAGAGAGACGGAAGAGAGAGGGAAGAAAAGAATGTCCAGGATTTTGAACTTCGTCCTTCACAGGGTCCATTTCCCTTCGATAGCGGAACATTTCCTAGCCTAGACTTTTTCGGCTTAACTGTCATCGTTTTTATTTTTTCGTTCGTGAGTCTCCTGTGTGATATAGAAACGAATTTCCAATATTGTGTATATCAACAACCAGGCTCGTAGGAACTGAACCTTCATGGTCAACTAGTAACCATTCCTTCGTAGGCGTAGGTGGCGGGGATTCTAACCCTTACCTAGCTGTTTTCCAGATTTCTCGTTTGTATTATAATGATATATCCTACATTTTTGGAGATTTCTGCACAGCAGTATGAAGTACGCAAACAGTTGTTTGATGGCGATAGCGACAATTTTTGGGAAATAGTGCTTAATTGGGAAGTCCATACCTGGATTTGAGATTAATTAAGTGGGATAATTTAATGAATTTAGGCGTAATACACTTCAAGTCAAATGTTAAGGGCGTAAACAAAATCAGAAAAAATTAGGATCTCCTGTATGTACTTTTCGCGCATATCATGCTCATCAAGCAGAGACTGTATAATAGACAAATCGGGCTCTTGTTTTGATTCGAACCCTAACTGCCAGGCTGCACAGGCGTCCGATTTCTAACCATTAACTTGGCGGGGGGGGCGCGGGGGGAGGGGGAACCTTGGGCGGAGCGGTTGGCCGGGGGAGACCGAGGTACTCGCCATCCATTCCAGATTTCTCGTTTGTTTTTAACTTCGATATTGGTCGTTCGGATGAGCGGGGGCCTACCAAAGTCGGTCATTCACGTAGAAAGCGAGGGTATCTATCCCTTTTCAATAGCGCTAGGGGCTAAGGACAGATTTAGGGCGTCTGACGGTGGAGCGCCACAACCATACCATCAAGCTCCTCACTTTACGCCACAGAATCCTTGTGGCTACTTCATACGTGAGGTTGGCGTATCGAACCAAGGAACCTTGTAGCTCTCGTCGGAACGCTCTAGCCCGACTGAGCTTAGCCCGGCCCTTTATATCCCTACATTATTTTTGGAAAAAAATTATAATTATATATACTTATATATATATACTACGACCTATATTATATATATATATGATAATATATAAAATATAATATATATATATATATGAGCTTAGATGAAGGATATGATAACTAACACAAGTACTGCTGTTGATAGTGAAGACAGTTTTATCATCATTTTCATACCTACTATTAACTATTTCAATAATTTCAAATGATTCAATAATTTCAATATTAGCTATGAAAATTGATATAAATGTTTCACTTTAAAACAGCACTTGTGGTGTTTTCATATCCTTTTATCGTATACTTCCAATACCGCGAATCATTTCCTTTCTTTTTACTTAATATACATATATATTTTATAATTCTATAATATATTTATATAATCATAATATTATTAAATTTGAAGGCAATACAATTGCGTATACAAAAATAAAACAACAAATAAGATGTTTTCTTTTGGTCTGTGAATTTATTAATCAGAGAGAAAATCAGGATAAATCTGATTTTTCGCGCGTCTCTGACTTAATAAGTTTCTTTGAATCCGATAAGACAAAAAAAAAAAAACATTTTTGTTTTTTATTTTTTTAATACCGCACTGTCATTGCCTTCACATTTATCATTATACTAATTACAATTGCTTTCAAGCAAAAATACCAACAACTTTTTATAATATATCTATACTACTATTATATATTATATAAATACCCTATCATACTATACAAAAACAACCCTCCGTCTCTGGATTTATACTACGTGTCACCAGGTTTCATTTGTCCTCCGTTAACCGGTTGTCCAGCCTAGGAAACTCGGCCTCAAGTCTGTTTCAGCCTATGTTATGTTATTTAAACTGTGTGATGTCACAATGGATCATGTATTTAACAATGAAAACTTCTCCCGTCCTCTTGATCCTGGGCTTTCGTTGATTGGGTGTATTTTTCACTATTGATCTGACCTTACTTTCAAATTCAAAGCTTGACCCATCCGGGAGAGCGAATATTTATATTAAAACTTGGCACCAACTGTTTTCTCTCTCTGGTAGCGCTGATTTGATGATAGTGTGATATATAGAGGGGAGCATTGTTCTATTTTCTGTTTTTCATAAATGCTATAAGGTAAAATTGCATGTTGGGATTGGAAGTCCGGTCCGTCTTTCTGTAGCAAATTGACCGTTGGGATTTTCGTTCCTGGATACGGAAAACAACATCCTTGCTGTTTCCAGGAAGCAAATCGCATCTTTCATCCTGGCTTGGTTGATTCTATAAATATAAAGATTTGGATTTGTCTGCCGTAATGATGAGAAAGCTTTTTTTTTCTTTCCCCTTCTTTTTGTTTTTTTTTGTTTATCGTAGTTAGAGTACTGGGTAAATGGGTTTGAATAAAATAAAAACTAAATTTTAACTGCAACACAGCATAGGCGAAACATTATGAGGTTTCTTACTTCTCTTATCTCTCTGTCTCTCTCTCTCTCTCATCATCCTTCTCCTCCTCGTCCTTCTCTCTCTCCTCTCTACATTCTATTCTATTACTCATATGATAGATATATAGTGTACTGTATGTTTATATACTAATCGATCTCTCGATCTTCTAATCTATCATCATATGCTAGGCTCATCTTTATCGTATTTCTGCTCTCTTCTCCTCTCTCTCTCTCTCTACTCTATTCTATGCTCTAATCGCATCTAATCTAATCCTCTATTCTTCTATTTCGCTTTCTATCTCTCGTTACTTCTATGTCTCATCTTATCTCTATCTTGCCTTCTAGTCTCTATCCGTCCATTCTTCGGTCCTCTTTCCTCACTCTCCTTTCTACTCTCTAATCTATCTCCGTCTCCTCCTCGCTCTCTCTATCTCACCTCCCTCTTCTCTCTATCACTATAAATCTATCTAATCTATCTCCTCCTTCTCCCGCTCGCGTATCACTATCTCTCGTCAATCCACTTTATGTCTCTAAATCTACTCTACTCTATTTTCTATCTCTATGCTTCTATCTTTTCTATATATATCCCTCTCTTCCTCCTCTCTTCTCTATCTCTATCTTCTCTCTCTATCTCTAATCTATCTAATCTTATCTATCTATCCTCCCCTCTCTCCTTCTCCTCTCTCTTTTCTACTTATATATCCCCCCCTCTCTCTCTCTATCTCTATTTATCGTCATATATATAATCCCCTCCCCTCCTCTCTCTCCTCCGTCTCTCTCTCTCTAATATCTTCTCTCCTATCTATCTATCTATCTACTCGTCTCCGGTTTTTTTTTCTCAAAATGCAAGCATTCTAAAGAACAGGCATCTTTCTTTTATTTTTACTGTTAATTATTTAAAAGGAAAAGACGAAACAACAAGAAATGGTAAGAATAGAGAGATGGTTAGGCAGCTATATAATGATATATTTTTGAAGAAGACAAAAGGGAAAAAAAAACACCCAAAGCCGTGTATAATAAGTAGAAGTAAGTAAAAGTCGTTGAGAGAAGGCTTGAAAGTCCGGTATCAGCCACATTCAATCTAATCTCCTTTGTCAACTAGCGCTGCTAGACCAAGGAAATTGTTTTTTAGGCATCTGAGTGGAGTGCCGACATCTACCTCAGCTTCCTTACTTTACCGCAACAGATCCTCTGTGCTACTTTCTACGCTGATTTGGGCAGGGACCGTCAGAGTAGCGTCAGAGCTTAGGAACCTTGTAGACTTCTTGCGAATATTAATATATATATATATACTATATATATCATACTTTGGGATATAAAGTGGCTTAATGAAGTCGACCTAATTATGAAGTTAATAAATATTAATTAATTGAGAGCGGGATGTAACCCTTATTTAGACATTTAAGGCTAACAAATCGAGAGAAAAATCAATCTGCTGGTATGTACATTTCAGCTATAGGCTCTCATGCTAGCCGAAATGTGACATACAGAGATTTATTTTCTCGATTTGGGTTTAGCCTGTAAATATGTAACTAGTATTCCCGCCTAATTACATTAATATTAATTAATTAACTTCTCATAAAATTAGGTTCGACTTCAATTACAGCACATATTCTATCCCAAATATTGGTCGGTGAAAATAGCAAATTCACATAACATGTGCTGTTTGTTTTACTTCTGTCCATATATAGTAATGAGTATTATAATGCCGTGTGTGCGTGTGTGTGTTGTTTTGCATGTGGTCGTCTGTGCTGTGGTAGTGTTGGTTAATTCTTTTTTTATTTTTTACCTTCGAATATAAGTTGAGATCATATAAGAGTCCAGTAGTTTTGTTTTGAATTGTATTGAGGCAATGGTTCTTTGCATATTACCTTGTTACCCTTGAGGACGGTTACAACTTGACATATGTTATTCTCATATAAAACTTAAGTCATTGGGAAAACAACTTAATTTTGTATAGCGTTATTTATGAATCTCACTAGCATAATGAATCTATTAACAATGGGAGATTCGCTTCCGGTTTTTTGTCTGTAAACAAAAACTACGCACTGCCTTAATTGTCACATTACCCCAAAATCGGAACATGCCAACTCTTAGCAAAGTTCCTTCATTGTTTTGTTTCAAACAAGTTTTTTATAATACATGGAACTGGTATAATTAGCTATATATATAGTTTGTTTGATTTTGAACAGTATTTTAAGTTTTACATTTTGCAGATTGTTTTATTTTTTAATCCCTGTTGGATGAATTCTGGAATTTAACTTACTTAGGGTACAAAACTCGCTGACATTGATTTTTTTTTTACTGCACCCACCGGCCTGCAGGCCAATATAATTTTCAAAATTAATATTTTTACATCGCCCGGAGGGTGTCTTTTTTATTTTGTACTAGGTTTATTGAATAATGGGAGATTCCACTTCCAGTTTTTGTCTGTAACACAAAAACTACGCCACTGTTTACGTCACATTACCTTAAAATCGTCATAAACATAGACATAAACACAGTCAAAATGTTGAGCACTTGGCACAATGTTTAGACACGTCCTCATTGGGTTCTTTTTAACAAGTTGAATACATACATACCTGTGATATTATTCTTCTATATATAGTGTTAATTTTATTTTGATTATACTATCTAACAGTTATACAGAACTAAGATTTTCCAGTTTCGACAATTTATTTTTTTATTTTTTACTTCTTTAATAAATTTATTTTATTTTTTTACTCCCCTTTAATAATTTGTTCGATTTTGACCTTACTTATGATACAAACTCACATATATTTAATTTTCAACTTCCCATTTCTCCTCAAGCAATATTATTTTTACGTCGCCAGACAGCGTTTTTTTGTATTTTGCTAGTACCATTAAGTATATAAAGATAGACGCATAAACACGTGCCAAAGGATCAGGTCTAATCAACCATCATGTACCCGCTCCGCCACACACGGGCAGGATTGCGTGGAGGGGGATCAATTGCACACTGTCGCGTGGACTCAGTTATGTAGCGATTTTTTCCATTTAATATCATATCACCTCCTGGGAGAATTATGGGAAAACTCTTTAGTTGAAACTCATTGATAAGGAAAGAAGTGTTGCGTTGAACAATATTCTTTTAAATCTCCTTCAATGTTACATTTAAATATGAAAAGATAGATAGAATAGAAAACGTAATGACTATATAGAAGAAGGAGAAAGAAACAGAATATCAACTTTCTGGGAATAAATAAATAGATAGACTAGATAGATAGAGGTAGATAAAAAGCAGAAATACAGAGCATGAGAAGAGAGATGAGAGGAGACGATGAGGGGGATTTAATTTATCTACCTACCAAACGATTCTATCTTTAACAATGGCGTTTCTCTCTCGAGAGGGAGAGAAGAGACGAGAGGGGGGAGAGAGAAGAGAAGAGAGAGAGAGAGAGACAGATTGCGATAGATAGATCTACTAAGATATAATATAAATATAAGTATTATATATATTATATATATATATATATAGAGAGAGAACGAGAGAGAGAGAAGAGCGGAGAGAGAAAACTACTGATATAGACAAAGAAAAAAACATTATAAACTTCTTGAGATGCTAGATCAGATAGGAATAGCTCAAAAGAGAAAATGAGAGAGGGAGAGATGAGAGAGAGAGAGAGGTAGACGAGAGAGAGGACGAGAGAGAAGAGATAGAGGAGAAACGTGCGTATAAGATACGATAGATCTACTAAGTAATACATTAGTATAATATATATAATTGTATATATATAGAGAGAGCAGGACGAGAGGAGGAGGCGGGAGAAGAATTACTGATATAGACCAAAGAAAAGAGAACAGATATAAACTTTCTGAGATTTCATAGATAGATAGATAAAAGAGAACAGAGAGAGAGAGAGAGGAGGAGACGAGG